>LOEQ01007474.1:22204-41534 GCA_001685075.1 Bramus lutescens | reverse complement strand
CCTCTGGAAGAGCAGCCAGTGCTCTTAACCTCTGAGCCATCTCTCCAGCCCTTTGCTGTTGTTTTTTAAAATAAAAGTTACTTTGAGGGCTGAAATGTTCGCTTAGCAGTTAATAGTACGTACTGCTCTTCCAGAGGACCTGAGTTTGGCTCCAGAACCCAGATAGGTAAGCTCATAACTCCCTGAAATTCCAGCTCCAGGGAAGCAGACCTCTAGCCTTCACAGGCATCTTTATTCATGTGCTCTACCCCCTCACACACGCCACACACTTCAAATAAAAAGAAACATTTTCTAAACAGCTAGTTTCTTCAAAATGAAGACTTTCTGAAATTAAGAACCACTTAGGGATGTAGGCAGTGTATGTCAGGGATCCATCCTTGGATGGTCCTCAATTGGTTATGGGCTCCACTTCTTTTCTCTGTACTTTGTAGACCTTGGCTCTTTGTTAGCTAGCTACATTAGAGAATGTATTGTCTGATTTGTGAACATGTAAATGGTCTTAGAAGGACTGGGAAATTATTGACTTTTATAAAGTGAGCCAGTGTAGAGTGACAAGTAGCAGTTAAAAATGAGCTTTGTTTTGTGGAATAAGTAGGGGAACTGTGCTGTCAGTAATAATGTTATTTAACTTCATTAAATGGAAAATAGTCGGGTTTAGCGTTGTCAGTAATTAAACAATTTTATACCAGTACATGTTATATAATGTCCTGTTACAGAGAAACATTAAATTATAAATATCCATTTTGTTTATTTCATTGTTAAACTTCTAACAGCCTAGTATGTCTCAAGTAAAAGTAGTCTTACTTCATTGTTCCAGTGATCATTGTTTTTGTAACAGACTTAATCAATTTAGGAACATGTCATTAAAATAATATTTATAATGTAAAGCTGTTTATTATTGCTATTTTTATAAATGGACCAGATACTTTACTCTTAATAGATAATGGTTGTTAACATAAATGTTTACAAAAACCAGTCTTTAAATTGTTAAAGTCTGGGCTTCCCCAGAGGAGATCTTGTTTATTTGGTGGTAATAAATAAGCTTGCTATGCACCATGAATATTTCACTTCTCAGCAGGGGTCTTGGCAGCTGTGTAGAACATTTTATATCCACACTGAATGCATAAAAAAAACCGACATCCCTGCTTCTCTTTGTGGATTCGAATTACTAGTGCACTCTCAGAAAGATCCCCCTGCCACTCTGACCATTAATATAACTGAAGGTGGTTTGACAAGCAGAGGATTTCTTTATCATCAATTAAAGAAGCGTTGTGTTTATATATCTGGACAGTGGGCAAGGAAAACACAGGCGCAAGACCAGCACGTGTATGTCCATTGTGGTCATTTACTAGTAACTCAAGCAAGTCTGTCAGGACGGGACACCTTCCTGTTTGGGAAAGCGGAGTTGAACAAGTGTGCATCACCAGTCATGTCTAACCATGTTCCCTCTAGTCTTTGTTTCTTCTTCTGTAGAATTAGACTCACTACAGTATATCATTGCAAAGTTCTGAGGACTTAACTCTTCTCTGTTTCTTTTCCTTCAGACCATGGAATCTCTAAATGGTGGCAAGCCATTCCTGCAAGCTTTTTACATTGATCTGCAGGGAGTCATCAAAACCCTGCGATATTATGCAGGCTGGGCTGATAAAATTCATGGAATGACCATTCCTGTAGGTATGTGAAACATGAGTATATCAAAGAGGAAAATGTGGAGCTCTGCCGGAAATACTTCTCCAAACACAAAGAGCAGCCAGATACAATGTAGATATGAGACACTTGTGGCAGCTTAAACTGAGCATAGGGCCAAACAGATTATGTCACTAACCCTGACAATGTCCCTCTTTATGTGTATAGATATAAGCATGGAGAGCCACTTAAATCAATTTATCAGTCATCTAGGAAATAGCATACAGGGATTAGCTGCTAAGAACTAGGTTAGATCCTCAGGATTGACGTGTGTGGAGCAGAGAGGGATTCGGTAGAAGGGGATCTATTTTAGCAACTGGATGGAATAAACTTTATAGGAAAGAGACCAAATGAAGGGGACATGAGGACTCACCTCATGGTAGTCAGCCTAATAAGACTATGCTAGGGGGCTCCTGAGGGGGGGGCTAGGTAAGACAGGTCATAATTACTTAGATATTTATTCTCAGATTCGTTTATCCCATTCCCATTTGTTCTTTGTAATACTCTAACTCAATATCAATATGATTTCATTGTTTTATTTCCATAATGAAGTCCAGAATTTAGGAAGGTCATGTGGTCTTTATGTGTTACCTGTGTTTCTCTGCAAAATATCCCCAGTTTTTGCTTGGCATTATAACACAAGAAATAATGACTATTTGCATATTACTTGAGCATGTTAAGTGTTCTTTTACATTTAGGGTATGATAACTGTGATTCTGTAAAACAAACTGTAATTAAATAGTGTATGCCTAATGAGATGCTAAGAATTTGGTGTCTCAGCAAGGTCACTTAACTAGTAAATTTCAGGTCTAAGAACAAAAATGTGTGTACTTTGAATATAAATGAGCAATCAGGTGTAGAGATAAGTATCTACCTTGTTTGTCTTCTAGAAGGACTTGGGAAGTAGAGAAGAGATCATCATTTTTTTGAACCTTCAACAAGATGCCATTTCCTCTTACTTTGGAATTTTGCTCACCACCCTCTATTTCATCTCACTCAAGACCCACAATTAGCTGCTACTGTTTGATTCGAAAGGGGTCTGCTGCTATTTTCTTTATAACACTATCCATTTTTCCCAGAGCCAATCTCTCTGACCATAAATCCTGTGCTTTAACCCTCCTGTGACAACTCCTACTTATGGTGATTAATAATAATCATTGCTTCGATTTATTGGATACTTTTCTTTTGTTCATTTTTCATCCTGTTGTAGCAGCCCTGAGAAGTATAATTTCCTCCTTTTTGATTTTTGTGACTCAAATCAAGAATTCTCTGTTCCTTCCCTGCCCTTTCTTCCCTGTGATGGGTATCAAACTTATTTATAGTTTGCTAAGAGTGAACGAGGAGTTGTGGTGCCCTACTTTCCTCTGAATGACTGTTATTTTATTGATTTTATTTTACTGATTTATAGGATCCATACTTTAAGCTGAATTTTGTTACAAAATGGCTTTATGATATGCCAACATATAGTGAAGGTTAAAAACTACCTGGGTCATATGTAGCTATTTATCTGTTTCAACTTTACTCCAGTTTTACCTGTTAAACTGAAGACTGAGCTAAAAATGCAGATAATGATCAGATGCAGAGCTTTTGTCTTCAGTCAGCTCATTCTGGTACTGTCAATAATAGTGAATGCATGGGTGAAATCTGAAATTCTGTTTAATCATACCGAGAGTGAGGGCTCTTTGCTGAACTCACTTGTTAAGAACCAGGGTAGTTATAGGAGCTGAATGGATGGTGGCAGGAAGCTGTGAAGTCAGCTCTTCATAAAGAACCTCTTGAAGACACTGCAGAGAACCCAGGGACCCATAAGGCTGATCTCACTTTACAGCACAGGGACCAATTGCAGAAGAGAAAACTAACTTATTTTCAAGACTGTGTAATGAAATAGAGCTGAAATCTATTAATGGAAGACCCAGGAACAATCTACTGGTAGACTCCTGGAAGGAACAGTGTTAGTGCCACTTCATGCTAATGTAAAGTTTCATTGTGTGAATAAACACCTACAGAATCTGTCACTGTGGCAAAATGCTCAGACAGGTCTGCATGGTGTTTACATACACTGGAATCTACTAGGATGCAGAATGGACTAGTTCTATGTTTTTGGCCTAAATGTTAACTACTTGAATTAGTTTAAAAGGTTATCTTCTCCAGAGTAATTATAATGCAGTCAAAGGCCCTAGCCCTGAGCTGTACCCTCAACCCCAGATTAATTCTGTGTGAACGTTAGAGATAGGAAGATGGTGCCCATTCACTGAATTATGCTATAGAGTCATGTGTTGCTAAAGAACTCATTTTATTGATACTGGCTATAGAAGACTCACTACAGCTATTGAAATGCCGTTGGTTGTTATCATCGGGATCTTGAGATTCATACCACAAATCTCATTTCTGACACATGAATATTTTTTGGCTGTAATTACATCATTAGACTTTATTTTATGTGCAGGATGTGCCAGAATATGAGAATAAAATCTACATTAAAATTTTTAAAGCATCTATAGTCTCTGCTTTTAAAAGTAATGTTTGCCTTGAAGGAATTACCCAAATATTTAAACTTTTAATTAAGTAAATATTAATGTCTCTGTTTTCATCTCTCTGTCTCTCTCTATCTGTCTCTTCCTTCTCCCCTGTATAATTTTATCAAATTCCCAACAAAGAACATAGGGAAGTGGCTTAATTTTCACAAATATCAGAGAGACTTATTCTGTACTTGCCTCTAAGACAAAGTCTTTTCCTAATGTACCTACTATGTATGCATACTCAGCAGACATTAATACACTGTTCAACCAGTGTCATAGCACCATAGACTATCTAATTGTAAGGTTCTTACATTCTTCATGACTGGAGGGTTCAGAATCTATTCAGAAAAATCATAGGGTGCTTTGTTTGAACATTGAAGTGTGAGAGGCACCATACAACATCTAGACAGCATGGGTAGCCTGCAAAACTAGTTCCATACAGTAGTAAGTAAGTAGACTTGTTTTATTTCTTAGATTTAAAGAATGTGAGAAGAAAAATGTTACTAATCCTTGAAACTTGTCACTTGATAATTTTTCTCGAAATGAGGCCAGCAAGTAACTCTGTGTTCATTGTTAAGGAACAAGCCAACCTGGCAAATCAAACAATTGATAGGTCTAGTGATACTGGGGAAGATTTGGCTCCCAAAGGACTGGCTCCTGGTGACCCTAATATAGATCCTTGGGGGACTTGTAGCAGGGTCCTGATAACTATGAAGGGCCTCTAAGTGCCCTCAGTCCTCCCCAGGGGGCCTAGTAGAAGGTATATCTATCATGTTTTCCAGAAATCACAGCTGCCTAATTGAGGGTGTCCTTTGGACATATAGCATTGCATTCACAGGGCACAGGGCCCCATTCAATGTTTTCTTGAGAAAAGTTCAAGATCCAAGATACCCATGTGTCTTTATTTAGGACTTAGTGAAGTCATCTGTGAGGACTGGAAGAGTCAGTACCCTCTCTGTGCCAACCTTTAGCTCCGTGTGTATCAAATCTATGAACAGATTATTATGTACATTTTATCCTCTATTACTCAGTTTCTCTTAAGACACAATTATCAGGTCAAGTTACTCCCTATAAGATCAGCTTCTAAAGCTATTGTTTTACATTCTCCTTTCCTTACTTTCATTTTTCAGTAGCTTTCAACATTACCTGATACCTTTACAATCTTGCATGTGTAGGCTGGAGATGGGAAACCTATGAATCCCTGTGCTCACATGGATGACTAATGAATTTGCTCTGAACCACCCGTTTCCTTCAGTTGTGTTAAAATAAACATCAAGTTCTTCAATTCATCTTCCCTTTACTTCTTGCAGTAATCTGTCCTCATCTCAGTGATCGACAGCTCCCTCCACATCAGTGCTTTCTATTTAGCCACTTGAGTGCATCACTTTAGCTAAATTATTGTTCAGTCTGGGAGCTTTCCTTGCCAATTGAATTTTACATAGTAATCATCAGTATTGTTGCTCCTCATGGAAACCCTTTCTAGAGAGTGCAGTAGTGACTTGTCCTGGCACAGCTGATGGTATCTTTTCAGAAGATTCATGACTTGTCTCATACAGAATTGGAATAGTTTGGCTGATTTTTCTTTTTCTTCTTCCTCTTCCTCCTCTTCTTCCTCCTCCTCCTCCTCTTCTATATGTGTGTGTGTACACATGTGTGTTTGAGACAGGGATTCTCTGTGTAATAACCGTAGTTGTCCTGGAACTAACTCTGTGTACCAGTCTGGTTTCGAACTCAAAGAGATCCTCCTGCCTCTGCCTTCTGAGTGCTAGGATTAAAGGTATGTGTCAACACCGCCCTGCAGTCAACTTGAACTTTAAAGTACCACTTGAACTAAATATTGTTATCCTATGGATAGTTTCTACATACCAGCTCCCTGTCCCACCTGCACAAAGCCTGCCTGCCTTTCTTTCCGCCATTTAAGATAGTATCTGTTAAAGAAGCCCAAGAGACAAGGTGAAGATTACTGCACAATACTGTGGCAGTGACCAGTTACCTTGATATTCACAGTGTTCCTCAAACACCTAAAATAATGAAGGTCCCAAAAGAAAAAGAACTAAGGTTTTAAAATTGAAGAAAAAATTGAAAATGGTTAGTATGTTCATTCTTAAATATCATTAAACATATCAAACAGAATTCAAAATTAGAACAATTTGCCATTCTCCAGCTTTCAGATTGGCTAAAATTCAGATATTCAGAAAACTGATTAAAGAGTAGAAACTGTAACATGTTGTTAGAACTTTTTATAACTTTTATAAAAGATGATTTGGAAAACATTTAATAAAGCATTAAAGACACATATACTTTAATCAAGAACTCCCAAAGATATACTAAGACACACAAAGTGTTATCCTTGCATTGTCTATAGCAAGTAGTACGGAGTAAGCAGAAAGTCACCTGATGACCCTCAGGAGCGTTCACTGCAGTCCTGTTATTGAGCCCAGGACTGAGTTGCAGTTTGCTTTACATGAGAAAGGAGAAGGGGAGACAATAGCTTGGTTACACTTGTGTGAGAGGCTCCACATAAACTTCCCTGTAAGTGAAAGTTCCTTAGAGAAATGACGGCCATAGATAGCAGCTAATTTGGAGAAGAAGGACTAGAGATCAGGGAAGGGTGGGGTGGGAAGGTGGGGGAAAGGGATTAGCAGAAAGAGACTTTATTTAAAAAAAAAACCATAATTTTGAACTTAGCTAAAACAAGCCTGGGTGATAAACGTCAGTGGTTAAGATGTGTTGAGAGACAAAGATCAACAACTTAATGAGTCATTTATCTTTGTCTCACCCACACCCTCCTGTCCCCACCTTCATCCCAGGCTCCAATAGGGAGGCCTCCCTGAATATTAGCTGTAGCTTCACTTTCCTTGGGGACAGAGGGCACTGCTTTTGACAGACAAACCACTCGTGAAGTGACCAGAGGCCAGCATCAGAAGTGGAAACAAAGATGTGGTTCAATTAGCTTTTTAAACGTACCCAGAAAAAGGCAACAGCATTTTTCTAAAGAATTTGGTTTGGGCTTCCTAGATCATTATTCGAACTGCCTACTATCCCTACAAGATAATCAAGGCTGGTCAGTGTCTCCAGCTATTCCTCCAAGCCCCTAACATACAAGGGCACTCTCTTGTCATGCCTCTCTGAGGTGGAACTTTGGACATGCCTGTGTCCCCAGGACCCAGGTTGTGCCTGTGACCACTGCATTGCATGAGAGGTAATATGTCTTACTTTCCTTCTTCACACTTTCCAGGTGCCCGGAATAAAAAATGTTCTCAACAGCATTTTACTTAGTGGCTTTTAATTTTGAAAAATATCCAGTGAGCTGATTAAAAGCTTGAGGTACTTTAGCATTTAAATCAGCTTAACTATTCTATATGTGTTAGTATTTAACATAAAATTGAGTTTTTAATGTGTTCCAGTTTTAAGGTTTCTCTTTCATGACTGCTTTGCCTATCATAAGTTTGTATCATTTTGTCATTAATGTCCTCTCATCTGACATTCTGTACACGTGGTAGATTTATGTGTAGCCACCCCCACACAAACACATACCAAATACCAGCTTTGGTGTGTAGCGAGTAGTATGTGCTTCAACTTCATTTCTGGTTTTCACTGGAGGACCTAAGTACTCCCTCTGAATTTTTCCCCTGACAGAAACCGTTTTGTGAAGTGATCGTGCTTCTTGTTTTCCAGATGGAGACTATTTTACTTTCACGAGACATGAACCCATTGGAGTGTGTGGACAGATCATCCCAGTGAGTGTATCTTCTCACACTTCATATTTATTTTCATTTGACCCAGTTCTCTTAAAGACACATAAAACATGGTCCTTGGTGATGTGTGTTTTCCATTACTGGGAAGAAGAACTCGAGCTCATGCTGTTGACATATCTCTAACAGCCTCCCTGTAAATGCTTATTTGAACAGGTGAATAGTGGTTCAGGCCTATTACCATGAGTTGAGTTCTCAAGTCACGAATTCTCTGATAAAAAATAAGCAAAGCAAAGTACAGTGTATGAATAACCTTCCCTTCGTTATGAATGTCTATCTGCTTATGGGAAATTAATGCAGGCTTGTATTTGTTTGTTTGTGTTTCATCTTGCCAGCATATTGTTTTATGTGGTCTCTTAAATCCCTTTCTTCCCACTGTCTGTTTTCACAAGAATCTAGAGAGAAGATGCTCCAGAAGAGACAGCAGTACAGTTAACATCACAGTCAAAATTGAAACCATTCCCTGCTGTTTTCTGTCTTGTAAAGAAAAATAGATGTAGTGACTAGTGTTTGGCTTGGAACACTAAACACTGTCCTTCGCTCTCTCTCCCATACACACCCTTGGCACAATACAAGGCATCACCCAAGCTTCTAACAGTACTGGCTCATAGTTCCAACTGGGATTTCACTAGGGAGGGGGCTGGGGGTGCTGACATTATATTCTCAATACAGATAAGACAAGAAGTTTTCTCTTGCAAAACAGAGGAAAGACTCAAAGATAATCTTTGAATTTGGGACCAAAGATTCTTAGGGGCTTATTAATATTTGTTAAATGATCAGTAAACTCTGGTTTATTTGTGACTTTCATTAGAGAATGAAGAAAGGAGGAACCCCCCTCCCCCGTGTCTGCCACCTTCTCTGTAAGCATCCTCAGAGCAGAGGCAGCTTCCCTCACAAGACAAGAACGCCTGTCAGCCCCTCCCTCAATTACTGCCTCCAAGATTTACACACTGTAGATGGAATTAAAACATCACCAAGGACTCCTAAGTTTATAAACAACTAAGGAGGAAAGAAATTGGGTGTTTGGTGAAGGCAAGACACTTGTATATTTTTGCAGCTTGCTAGAGCCAGTGAGAATCCTTCAAGCATGGCAGCTGAGGTGCTTCAGCCCCAAACACAGTGTGGTCAGGGGCTGAAACCAGAGGATCAGGAGTGCTGTTTTCTTCCTTAATGAAATTATTAATGATACTTGATAGTTAGGAGTCCATGCCTGAGCTTATGACCACACAAGCTTAATATTTGAAATCAGTTTATATCATGTTAATCCCCATGTTCATATATTCATAAAAATAGTTTGGTTTCTGTAGGTGTATTTTGCAGTAGGAAGGAGGCTGATAAAATTTTTGTATACTCATTGATAATTACATTTTCTATATTTATAATTGTACATTTATGACAATACATACAAAAATGCCACATTGAAATTCACATTGTCTCAAAAATAATTAATAGCTAGAATTTTAGCTTCTAGTTCTTATACATGAAGTATTTTCATACCAGTGTGAAAATATTGGCGTAAAAATCCTAAATTTAGGGGAAAATTCACATATTGAAATTCTGGAACAAAGCCCAATTTTAGAAATATGTAAACAAAACAAAATGTAAAGCTAAACAAACATTGAAAATGACTCCCTACTCCCTTTCAGTATGAAGTTTCTTTAAGTGGATGGTTGGGGTGTACCACGTTGAACACAGAGAAAGAGATTTTCAAGGTCAGAGCCTAGATGTCATCAGAATCAAAATATGTGAAGTCACAGCTTGGAAATTAAAGTAATGGAGGAACTTCCCCCCTTTTACCTTGCTTTTCCCTTCCAGTGGAACTTCCCCCTGCTGATGTTCACCTGGAAAATTGCTCCCGCGCTGTGCTGCGGGAACACAGTGGTTATCAAGCCGGCAGAGCAGACACCACTCAGCGCATTGTACATGGGAGCCCTCATCAAGGAGGTAGGAAAAACTGACCTCCTGGGGTTTCCTCACCTCCTTCTTGTGGAACCTGTGAAGCAGAGCCTAGCCGACATGAAAGGGGATGCTCACACACACTGCCCTCCCATTTGTGTTTCTTAGGCTGGCTTTCCACCTGGCGTCGTCAATATTCTGCCAGGGTATGGACCAACAGCAGGGGCAGCAATAGCTTCTCATATTGGCATAGACAAGATTGCGTTTACAGGCTCTACTGAGGTAAGTACCTGGGAAACCACTGAGGGACAGGCCCGTGAATGAGTAAAGGGGTTTACCAGAAACGCAGGTGTAGTGGTGCACATTTGTGCTCTCAGCACTGGGGAGGCAGAGATGGCAGGTCTCTGGGGTTGCTTGCCAGCAATCCTGGGCTACTTGGAAAGTTTAAGGAAAGGGAAGGGGCTCTGCCTCAAAAAACAAAAAAGGTGATTGCTTCTGAGGAATGACAGACACCTGAGGTTGTCCTCTGGTGCACGTGTGTGCTGCAAATAGTGCCCATAGGCTCAACACCCAACAGTGAGCATCCAAGCCCCTGAAGGGGCAACATCAGTCTCAATTATAGAACACCAGTGAGTGTGAAAGCAGAGGTGCACATTGACTATTGGTGACTCTGTGTAAAAACTACCTCAGAGGCTCTGGACATTACTTTTAGTCAGGAATGTAAAACAGAAGCAAGGAAAGCAGCTGGAAATCTGAACTAGCCTAGTGGAGAATACAGGGACAACCTTCCCTTCTTTCCCTTTCACCAGGGTCTGTAGATGCAAGTGGCAGTCGCCTTTACGCCATAGGAATGCTACAGAGCAGAGGTCAGCACAGCTTTCTGTGAAAGGCCAGGTACTAAGTGCTGGAGACTTTGCCAACCATATATGTTCTCCATTGCATTACTCCACTATGCCAAACTGGTGCCGAGCATGCCTGATATAAATAAACTAATGAGTGAGGCTGTGTACAAGTAAAACTTTTTTCATAGATGCTGAAATTTGAATTCTGTATCATTTTTGTACATAAAAATATCTTATTTTTTCTAGATAGTGAAAATGTAAAGACTTTTTTAATCTAGTAAGTCATATCAAAAATAGCAAGGCAAATATGAGTTGTGGTTATGGATCCCTGGTCGTGACAAACCTGCTATTCCATCATGTCTTTGATTCAAGTTCAGATGATACAAGAGTTCTCAAATGTTGTTAGAAGCTAGATGCTACAGGGTACCTGCATCTGATTAGGATAATGGAACTAGAAATGTTCTCATTCCTGCTCTGTGAGCCTGCACTGTTCCAGAGCTACAAGTGTCCTTGTTGGAACCTCGTGGGTGACAGCCACACTGAATGTGAGATATCTTCAGGTCTGCAATGCTGCAACCTAGTAGGAAGAATGAGAGTTGTGTCTGTCAGTTAGAGTGGGAAATGGAAAGGAAACAAATGGGTTTAGTAGCATTTTTAATATCATATTTATAAAACATTATTTTAGCCTACCATTATACAATTAGTGACTCCCTGTTTTCCATTCTTTTCCCTGTGAAGTCTTTGAGATCCGGTGTATGATTTACACTTATAACACAGCTCAGTGTCATTATGCATGTTGCAAGTGTTCCACAGCCACATGTGGCTGATGGCCAGCATACCTGACAGCAGGTCTAGAAGCTTCTTAAAGTCAAGTGATGCAAAGTTAATGGTATTTAGTTAAAATGGACTCTTACTGATTTTATACTAGATTAATAGACTTGAATGATAATTTACAGTTAAAAGGGACTGAACTTTATATTTGTCAAGAGTTTATATTCTGTTTCCAAACTTTTATTTGACTTGTACTTGCTGTCATAACTTTGCAGGGTATGAACCATACAAAGCAAATGTGGACGTAAAGGGAAGTGTTCCTCCTGGATGCACTGAGTCTGTTGCTTTTAAAGTGTTTGCTAAAGAACACCTGCATCCAATTAGGACCAGACTAGAAAGCAGCATCCCCAAAACAAGCCATGGGAAAGAATTCTGAGTTAAAAACTGAGGAAAAAACACAGGCAGCTCTTTGAACAAAGTCACAAGAAACCTACATCTTTATCCCATATGACTATGGTGGTAAAAATCCTGAATAAAACACTTCCAACCAAAATGAAGCAGGATCTACAAAGGATTAAATACCACAGCCAAGTACAAATTTATCCAGGAGTGAAAGGTTAGATTACTATAGAAAAACAATTAATTTAACACTCCGTATTAGTAGGATGAAAGACAAAAGCCATGTGATCATCTCAGTAGACATATAAGAGCACTTGACAAAAGTCTGCCCAACACAGAAACTTATGCAAAACTGTTTATAACATTATTCTTTGAAGTAGAGACAATCCAAATGTCTATCAAATGATGAGTTGACAAAATGTAATATATCCGCAGATGGTATATTATTCAATAATTAAAATGGAAAGAAACATACATAGCATGGGTCAATTGTGTAGACATGAAACTTAAAGAATTCAGTATGGCATTATTTTATGATCATACTTAACTGAGAAGTGTCTAGGAGAGGCAAATGTGCAGAGGCAAAGCAGGTTAGTGATTTCCAGGGGCTAAGATGAGTAACCAAGTGGATATAGAATTTCTTGTGCTTGTGTTGTACTGTCTGTCCTGTGTTTAGATAGCGGTAATCATTGTGGGAGTTACACAGCTCTGGTAATAAACTAAAATGTCTAAATCGCATACATCAAAAGGAATGTCCTATAGGGTATGAAATGAATCTCAATAAAACTGTAGAAAATGAATGATTCTTATGGAGGCGTTAAACTTTGGATATTAATAGTCAATATTGATTGAACAAATATTTCTTAATGGCAGCCAAGTGCTTGTCATCCTACAACATCACATCAACAGCCAAAGAAGGTGCAGGGGTAAGGTAAGTACAGCTGGGAAGGTTAAGTTCCTTGCCTCAGCTACATGCTCCTGTGCCAGAACTGTGCTGCTTTCTGACTGCAAGCTTGTACATGCCTGTAGCAGGCAGGGTTCATTGAACTCTGGGATAGCATCTCAAAGAGGGTATTTATTTATTCATTTGTTTGTTTTGTTGTTGCTTGAAGTAGTCTTACTCTGCAGACCAGGCTGGCCTCAAATTTATGACAGCCCTACAGCCTTAGGTTAGAGAATTCAAGAAATACAGATGTGAGCCACTGTGCCCAGTTCTCAAAGATCACATTTTTTAGATGATGCAAAATTTTTAGTGGAAATTACTTCATTGCAGGAATCATTTAAAAGTATTTAATTCTGAAAGGCTTTCACCAATGTTACAATTCATTTTTTCTAAAACTCAAATTAAGATTGCATCTTTAATACCTCTGTTGTTTGATCTGGTACAGGTCATGTATCTGCCATTCTCTGAAATAGGAATTAAAGTTTGATCGTCTTTCCAACAGTTACAATTTTGACAGACATTTAAAATTCCAAAGCCTCAGATTATATACCAATCCAGTACCTTTCCAGCAAAGTCTCTTCAGGATGATATGGAAAGATGAGAAGGGAGCCAAACACAATCTAAAAGCTTATCACACCAGATGGGACCTCTTCAGGAGTCAGTATATGTCTGATTTCCTAATGTCATCCATAGTTGAAGGTCTAGCCTGCCTATACTGGATCTCATCACTCAATGACTGGTGAACATGGGACATCCTTGTTCTTGCTGGGTTACTTAAGAGCAGTACAAAGCACATGGGAATAGATAAATGAGAAGATTTTTCTCTGTAGCTGTTTCCCTAAAATCTTCTTCCTAGGCCTCTGATTATGATACTCAGCCACATTAGACCAAATTAATTTCCATCAGCAAAGCTATGCAGAGACACAACAAGCAAGGATCATGGAACTAAACAGTTGATTATCAGTTGAGTTAGCCTTGTGGTAAGGAAAAACTCTCCTAGAATTTTATATTCACTTAGGAAGTTAACCTAGTTCAGCTTGAGTTATTACCCCTTGATCTTTTACTTAGAAAATAAAGTACTGATCATTGCAACTTGAAAAAACACTATCAATGTACTGTACTTTGCCTTGCTCCAGAAAGCAGTAGATAAAGTACTTTTTTGGTAAGAAATTCAAACATAGGACTCAATTTACACTAAAGAGCAATTAAGATTATATGTGCCAGATTTGTATGTAAAACCTCAACTTGATTAGATGCCTATGATTGTTGTATGACTTTAGCCACAGGACTTGTTTCTGTGCAGTCTGTGCAGGCCTCAGATTTCCTTGTGTAGGTTAGGAATGATTTTTATCTACTTAGTGACTTGAAAGGGAGAAAGAAACTGCAGTGAAATGTTTGGCATGGGGCCTGGTTCTTAGCAAAGTGTCAGTAAGGATGAGCCATCATTGTTACTTGTGTTTTTGTTTGGTTGGTTCGATTTGGTTTTTCTTGTTGTTGTTTGTTTGAGACAGGGTTTCACTATGTAACCGTGCTGGTTTAGAACTCACTATAGTTGAGGAAGGCTGGCAGAGATCCACCTCTTGAGTACTTGGATAAAGGCTTGTACTGCCATACCCAGCCATTTGCTATTTTGTTTGTTTGTTTGTTTGTTTGTTTGGGAGAAGATCTTAGGGGATAGGGGGACTGAGACTGGGTTTTACTGTGTAGCCCTGACTGTCCTGGAACTTGGCTATGTAGACAAGGCTGACCTCACACTCCCAGAGATCTATCTGCCTGCTTGCTTCTGCCTCCTGAATGATGGGTTAAAGATGTGTACCACCACTCTAGCTTCCTACTTACTTCTGAGTGACATTTATAGGACACTCTGTGCTTGGGGAAGTATGGTATAAAACAGTGGTTCTCACCCCTTCCTAATGCTTCAACCCTTTAGTACAGTTCCTCATGTTGTGGTGATCCACAACCATAAAATTATCTAATTGCTACTTAATAACTGCAATTTTGCTACTGTTATAATTGTAATGCAATAATCTGACATGTGACCCCTGTGAAAGGGTCTTTAGACCCCCAAAGGGCTTGTGACTCACAGGTTGAGAACCACGGATATAAAACAAGGGCCAGTGGATTCTCCCAGACAAGGGTTAGGACCTATCTTTCTCACTGTGTGATCTTGGCCTCCTTCCTGTCCTTCATTTTCATGTTTGGCAGGCCTGTAGTAACTCTATACAGGCTTATTTGTGGGTTGGGACAACACATTTGAAAGGTCTATCCTTATTGCTTGGCACATTGAAAGACTTCAGTAAACACTAGTTGAGTATGAAACTTTCATTTGCACAGAATGTCTGTTGCAGGCTAATTCCCACTCTCCCCTGGCAGCTTCACTCTCCTTGTGTTTGTTTTGTGGCTTTCATAAACAGTTTACAGATATTTTTGGCTTCTCGTGAGCAGTGTATGTTTCATGTTTTAGAAAATTGACCAAGTGCTAGCTTGCATAATAAGCTCTTTTTAAACCTTTTAGGTTAATTAGTGGACAACTTAGAATGTAGCCCAGGAAGAGTTTGGTACCTATTGAAAAATTCAGTTAGGATTCCTTTCTGTGGTCTAGAGTAGGGGCTACTCTTTGAACCAGGGTTTGCCAAAATGAAATTCTGTGGCAAGGAGGACTTACGAAGAAGAAATATGTAATGTAGATATTGCTTTCAGCAGTTGTTCAGGAACACTTCACTGTGGTGCTAGTGGGGACTCATTCAAATTCAGGTTCCGGGACTTCTCCCCAGAGCTTCTAACTTAAGCTGGAATTGGCAGTGAGTCTGGGAATCCTCGTTTTAACGAGCTTTTCTAAGAATTCTTCACCCATATTCAAGAATCAGTGGTTTACTTGGTTTGGATTAGTTGGGTCCCACTCCACAACCACTTAGAACTTCACAATGCTGAGTGTGTTAATTTGTGCTGAAACAAGACTTGTATACACTAGAAGACCACCCACATTGTCTTCTAGACCACAGTTTCACTGTAGCCATTCTAACAGGCTCTTCCTGGATGACCTATGCTGATCAGCAAGCTCTAGTGAGCTTCAGTTCTGTGAGGCCTGACTCTTGTTTGGAGTAAAGACCTTAAGTGTTGCCTCCTTGTGTTCCAGAAATCTCAGGTTATTGGGCACTAATATATTTTTGTTTTGTTTCTGTTTTTTACTTAACTTCTTTTACTTCTCTTCATTATTCCTTTCAGGCTCTGATTATGTTACATTTTAATTAATTTATCCCAGTGCATCTATTTTAATGTAAAAGCTATTAAACCATACCTTAGTCAGTCACAGAAGTTCAATGTAATCTTCACATTAGTAGTTCACAAAGGGTATGACACAGTTAACCTATGCCATGACATTTTACTTGCTTAATATATTGTTACTAATAGATTTATTGAGGCATACTCAAGGTACAGTAGCTCTCATGTATTTAAAGTGTACAGCATGGTACAGCAGGCATGTGTAGTCATCCGCCGATGAGAGCGAGAGCCTGAGTTCAGAGAGTGCCATGCAGTCATCACATGCAGACGCCTTCTCCTATCTTTACCTCCACCCCACTCCCTATACTGCTGGGTACTTTATGCATTTCATTTTCTACAAGTTTATGTGAATGGACACACAGTATCAATAGCTGTTTTCTCTCAGAAAATTAGTTTGAGATTCACTTGTGCTGCTGTATATTTCTGTTTCTTACTGCTGAACAATATTTCATTTTGTGTATAGATAACAACTTGATTATTCTGTCAACTGTTGATGAACATTTGAGTTGTTTCCCAATTGGGTATAGTACAAATAGAAACATTCTGTGAGAAAATCATGGACAAATATTCCCTGCTTCCTTCCCAACCCGTGTGTGCATGGGTGTATGTGTGTGCATGCGTGCGTGAGTGTGTGTGTGTGTGTGAAGTATAAAGTACCTAGGGACAGAGTGGCTATGTCATGCCAGTTAAAGATTTCATACCTTTTATATTTCTCCCTGCAGTAGAAGCACTTCCAGCTCCCGCACATCTTCACCAGCGCTTGATATGGTTAGTCTTTTTAATTTAAGCCATTCCAATAGCTGAATGGTACTAATATCAGTGTTGTTTCCCTTAGAATTCTCATCTGTTAAACTGTTTCTTTTATATATTTGTCATCATGCATTGCTTTCGGTGAGGTTTCTTATAATCTTTGTCCCTTGGGAAGGGGACCATTGTTTTCTCACTTTTGAATTCTCTGAGTTCTTTGTATATTCTGGGTACCAGTTGTTTATATTTTTTCAGATCTTTCCCACAGGCTGTGGTCTCTCTATAATTGTCTTACCAGTAGTTTGGAGGAGAACAGTTGCTCCTGAGCTTGATGAGATCCAGTCCAGTAATATTTTCTTTTATAGATCAGGCTTTTGGCATTATGTCTAAGAAACCTTTGCCTGACTTAGAGCTCAAAGGTTGTCTCCTGTTTCTCCCTGTGGGGATTTTTGGCTTTGCTTTACATTGAAGTATGTGCACTTTTGAGTTAATTCTTATGTTTGTTATGAGGTAAAGGTCGGTGTTCTTTCTTGATAGTATGAATAGCTGTAGTTACCACCACTTCTTGAAAAGATGCTCTCCTCCGCTGGATTACCCTGTGTCTTTCTAAAGCGTGAGTGTCCATATTTGTTTGGCTCTTTCGAGACTGTTCTGTTTTGTTTACCTGTGTTTCTATTCATCAACACCACAGGATATGATTTTGATGGCAACAGCTTTATAAAAACAGGAGAAAGTGCTCAACAACTAAGACACATGCTTTAAAAGTAGAGATCGTGTATGAGAAAGAGAGGAGGAGTTGTCATGGTTTGAATAAGATAGACCCAATAAAATCATCTACTTGACGTAGTCACCAGGGAGTGGGATTGTCTGAGAGGATTAGAAGGATTTGGGTGTAGCCTTATTGGAGGAGATGTTTTTACTGGGGACAGGCTGTGACATTTCAAAAGCCCATGCTCAGTCTCTTTTTCTCTCTTTCTGCTGCTTGCAGATCAAGCTGCAGCTCTCGGCTACTACTCCAGTGCCATGTATGCTGCCATACTTCCCACCATGATGATAATGGATTAAATCTCTGGAACTTGAAGCTATCCTCAATTAAATTCTTTTGTAAGAGTTGCCTTGAATAGTGTCTTTTCACAGTAGTAGAAAACTGACTGAAACAAGGAGGAAAGCCGGATAGTTTGGTAGAGAATCAGGTATTTCGTTGAAGGTGTTTACTGACTCTGTGTTTATAAGAGGAGACTTGTGACATGCTTGACTGATAGGAACATGTACTGCAGTGAGAACCACACTCCAGTGTGCATGGTTTCAGCTAACTTTTCACTAATAGTGAGCAAGTGGAGGATGCTCACAGCAAAGCAGATAGTCACATGATCTCCAAACCCCTTTTAGTATTTATTCATTCATCTATTCTTTTTGAACTTTGTCGATTACTTGGGAAATCACATAGATTCTTCTAGATCGAACATGTCACTTAAAAGTAGATTTAATCATGGCTTCTGTTAGGATTGCTCCAGGGAGAGGGAAGCTATTGACACATCGCAAAACATTTGCAACAGTCTGAAACAAGAAGCTTAGCTGAAGTGGCTGCTTTCCATTTTACTTTAGCAAAAACCTTCAGTACTCAGATTAAAGATAGGATTAACTTCTCCTTATGCAGCTAAATGTGTAAGCTGTACATGTAAATATTTAATAAGTGAGTATGAAAGGCCTCTTATAAACACAGAGTCAATAAACATCTTCAACAAAGTACAGGAAGACAGTTTGCATTTTGCTTGATATAATGTATTATTTTTTCATTCAGTTAGATTAACAAACCATGATTTCGTCATTAGTCAACAATATAGTAGGGAGACCATCAAAGCAGACTACAGGAAAGTCCTGATTGATCTGTGCCAAGGCAATGTTTGTAGCTAGCAGCTGTGTTACCACTGATGCTAATTCACACAGTGGGGTTCCCCTTTCATTTCCCCAAGTTGGGTGACTGTCCTGTTATATGATGCAAGCTCATTGCTGCTGCTGCTGCTGCGCCACTGACGAATCAGGTCAGCTCTCTTCTCTCTTTGGCCTTATCCCTCATAGGCAGCTTGTGGTCTGGGACATTTGCAGCTTTTTTTTTTCTTAAAACAAACCAGCAAAAAGGCTTTTTCCTAAGGTTGTACAAAATCCCATAGTGAATCAAAGGTTTTTTTAATGAAAAAATACCATATTGATATGACAAAATGTTCAACTGTACAGGTTTTTAATTTTTAGCTTTCTTTTTTAAATTTCTTAAATCATGAATACCAAAGACTAAGAGGATGTGTGCTTCTGTCTCTTCTGTCTGAGGTGCTCTGGTTTCCACTCTAATTTGCTAAAGCAAGAATTCTGCAGTAGTCCTCCCTCCAGGCTGAGGCTGAGGCTGAATGGGCAGGTCCTTAGAAGCCTGTCCCTTGAGCTCAGATTTCCTTCCTTCCTTCCTTCCTTCCTTCCTTCCTTCCTTCCTTCCTTCCT
>LOEQ01007474.1:0-22195 GCA_001685075.1 Bramus lutescens | reverse complement strand
CTTCCTTCCTTCCTTCCTTCCTTCCTTCCCTCCCTCCCTCCCTCCCTCCCTCCCCTTCTTCCATTCATTTTTTGAGAATGAAAGCTTTGGAGCCTGTCCTGGAACTTGCTGTGTAGACCAGGCTAGCCTCGAACTCACAGAGATCCCCTTGCCCCTGCCTTATGAGTGCTGGGATTAAAGGTGTGCACCACCATCACCCAGTGACATGCATCTTTCTAACTTGAGTAAATCACACTTCTTCCTATCAAAGTAAAGTAAGATATCAAATCTTGAGGTTTTTGCTTATTTATCTAAAATGAAAAAGTCTTATGGAACAAAAGGATGGTGAAGTGAGGCAGACAGCTGGTTTAGACTAAGTTGGTCATAAGATCCTGTGCATAATTATCAGACTCCTACATATCAGAGGAGCCCTGGTCCCAGCCCATCTAGAGAAGAGGAGCCACTGGAGAGAGGCCATGGTGGGGAAAGCCCGAAACACCCTGTGGCATTCTTGGTCCAGTCTAGGTCATGGGGACCAGTCACTAAGTCATAAACCTCTTTGAGTCCTGTTTTCTTCCAACTATAAAGCAGAATGATTACTCTGGCCTCTCACAATTGCTGTAAAGATGAAAATTGTGTGTGAAAACATACAGCATTAGAATGGAGCTGTGATGACAGGTGAAGGCTGTCCTTCAAGATGGATTTTGGCTTGTTTTGTTTTTTGACACCCCTCCCCCAGGTTCTTTTATAATTCTGGGACTTGAACCTGGGGCTTTGCATGTGTTAGCAAGCACCCTGCCACTGAGCTATCCCCAGCCTTCTCCCATGGTTCTTAGTGGTAGTGATACATTTGAATACTCTCGGGATCTTTTGAAAAATAGCCACAGCTCTAGAGCCCAGACACAGAAAGGGCTGTGAGAGCCTTGGCTTCCTAGCTACAGTCGGTCCTCCAACTGCGCAGCACCGCCTGCGTAATAGGTGAAGCTAGAGGAGAAAGAGGGGTGCTCAAGACCCTGCTTGCTGCAGACTCAGCCTGGGTAGGCTTTCTCCAGCTTCTCCTCTGTCGCCTTCACTTCCAGAGGCTTTACAAGCCTTGCTGAGGCTTGCTGACTCAACAAATGTGACTGAAAATTAAACACATACATAACACACACAGACACACACACACACACAGACACACACACACACACACACACCAGATGGAACCCCTGCACTGACAAGTTCAGTCTTGTGAGGAAGACAGACAGCTGGTAAGCTAGTACAGGGTGAGAGTTCTGGGTGAAGCATGGTGGGATGGAGGAGAAGGCACCAAGCTCTATGGGAAAGGTGGAAGAGAGGAAGCTAGCAGCTCAGAGGAGGTGCCCAAATGGAGGTCTGTGAGGACTTTTGAGCAAGCCAAGGGAGGAAAGCCTGGCCTGCAGATGAAGACCCAGGGGCGGTTCCAGGAAGAGCTTGTGGTTTTGTGGGGTTTCAGTGGTAGATGGGTAGTGGGGAGGATCATGGGAACAAAGGCCAGAATCATATTCATGGTTGTATTGATTTCCAGAATCTGCATGATCTGCATTTCACAGATAGTGTTTTGAAATTGCTGTTTCCACTGGAAAGTTGCCTTGTTCTTTTTCTTTCTGGTGAGAATTGAATAGATTAGTTTGTTTCTTGGTATTTCAGAAGGACCAGACATGCACACTGTGTATATTTCTGCGCCATTCCCATCTAAACTAGAACCAAGAAATACAACCCTGGAAGCTTAGGAGGAAAAAGGAAGAATCAGAGTCTGTGTATTTGGGCTTTAGCTTAAGAAATGAGCATATACTAGAGGAAACTAGCATCTTCAGAAAGTGAACTGAGATCTTTTGTACAGGTCTGTTTTCTGTTTCTTAAAAGGCATTTTAGCTCTGAGAAGGGACCTACCTTAATTAAGTTAATTAATTCATGAAAAATTTTAATCAACCTCAGAAACTGTAGAGACTGAACACCTTGTATAAACATGGCCTTGAAAGGCCTTTTGTGTTCTTTATTTTTTTGTCCTGGATAACAAATTATTTTCTTTGTGAAGAACCAAATTACCTTCCCCTCACTCTTGCATTGCTGAAAACAGGATTCTGGAGAATTGTGGCTCTTGTAGGGATACTCCTAATATCAATCTTGAAGTCTATTCAAACAAGTATGGGAGGCAGAGTTGGTCTGTGCCAACATTCCTGCTGAGAATTAGCCCAGTTTCACATGTGTGTGGGAACCCCCATTCACACCGTGCCTGCTTGGGGAACACAGATAGAGGCGAGACTCTGCAGGGAGTGCAGCCTTAGGAAACAATGTGATAGGGACACTATCACTCTTTCATAAGAAGCGCTGTGTGGGGAAACTCAAAACAGACCAGCTTTCCTACCATCCTGAACAGCTGTGGTGCTCTTGGGAAAAGCTACTTCTGCTCCTTATGGCAAGAAAAACAGTTTCTGAGTGAGTACAGGCCCCAGGAGTCCCATCTGTCCTTTTAAACTGCAATTAACCAGAGGACTGAGGGACAAATTTGCTGCTCTGGTTGAGCTTTCGTTCTGCAGGTGAGGAAGCTGAAACCAGGGGAGGGAAGGGGCAGTTCAGTTTGGTAGGAGCAAACACACTTTATAGTACGCAGCAATTTTCTTTTCTTTTCCTTTATTTTATTTTCTAAGGCAGTCTATGTAACTCTAGCTGACCCAGAACTAGCTATGTAGATCAGACTGGCCTTGAACTCACAGAGGTCTGTGACTCTGCTTCCTGAGTGCTGGCTTTAAAGGTGTAGGTCACCACACCCAGCAAGCCTAAGACTTTTAATCCTTGAGAACCAAACTACTCCATAAACCTACCTATGGTTGTCCTTCCCAGGCACATCATCCCAGGATGTGACAGGAACGATAAGGGTGTGCGGTGACACCTTTACAGATAGCAAAAGATGATGGACTGAAAACCAGGACCTTATGATCTCTGTTTATGCCATGTACAAGATTTTGTTTTCCAAACTGTACAATAGTTCTCTTTTCATCTATACATTGCCTATTTCATTCGAATAGGCCTGACTTTCATACAGTTTGCCCATTACCTTGATCCTTAAGCCTCCTTTATTCACCAGGCACTTCCCACCTTCTGGACATGTAGGAAGGGGTGTGGAACATGCTCCTGGGGAATCACACCCAAACCTTCCCACCTGAGAAAGGCAGTCAATCCAGGGATTTGTCTTATATGTTCAGTCACTCATCCTCAGACCTGCTGATCCCATAGGTTTTGATGTGACACCTTTCTAAGGAATTGTGTCTGTAATTCCTTAGCTTGATTTTCATGATTTGCAGACATATTAGCACAGGTTCTCCCTGGACTCTAATTTTAAGCACATCATCTTCCCCTGCTTTGGGGTTGCACTGGTTCTGTTTTCCCTTTGTGGTAATGGTAATAAGGAATACTTTCTATTTTGGGTCACTTAACCTCTCTCCACTCTCTAATCCAGGGAAGATTTATGTGTTGTGGTATATTTGTCAGAGAGTTTGATCTATAAACTAAGAACACCATGGGTAGGCATATGATGCCTGGCCCTGAAATTAATGAAGATTCTTGCCTCCTTGCCCTTTTACACAAGGAAGGAGCAGAGTAGCCTGACTGGGTTGGTTGTAGTGAAGAATGACATTAATGTGTAAGTACCTCTATGGTTTAATCTATTTGGTCCTAGTATTAAGTTAGACCCAGATTTTTTTCAAAAGTGCACTCCAGAAACAGTCACACTTATTGGATACCTTCTAGGTTTGCATAAGAGTTATTCTGGCTGCTAGTTCCTTGTTGCATCTGGCAGAGAGCAGAACGAAGAGTATGCGCTGAATGAAGGCAGTCTGCAGCAGGTGGATTTTTAGAGTTGTTCTGTTCGCAGACCACCCAAGATGGAAGTGGTTCTCTCATTGCTACCAATTTCTCCTGGAGGCTGAACTGCAACTTGACCTTCGTCCAGAGACAAAGAAGAAAGGCATTATTCATCCCGTATTTGCCCTGCAATATTTATCATAAATAATCTTGGTATCTAAGGAAAGGCTGGCACAGGAAAATTGTTCTCTGACGGTCATGGACTGAATAGTTACTGTAGCCATGAAAATAATCATTGGACAACATACCTAGCAACAAAACCCGACACCTCACAGAGGAGCCTGGTGGTCATTCATCCCTGATGAGTGTCAGGGTGTGGGGCTCAGAGAAAAGCAGTGCCAGCAGACTGGTACCTTCATTACCTTCCTTAACCATTTATTCAGTATCTTGCTCAGTATAAAATCCATGACTTCTCCTTGATGCAGCTTCTTTTTTAAATACAGAAGCTACTGTTCTCTGTTCCCACCAGTTTGTAGTGTGTAGTATCATCATAAGACTGGTGGCTTGTGACACACACTGCATCCTTAGTGACATAGAGAAGGAGGCAGAACAGAGGACAAAGTAAGGAGGGATGGATGGGCCCCTAAGTCTGGGCCTTACAGTCAGCCTGCTATTAACCAGCTAGGTAACCTGCTAATTAATGTTTATTAGTTTCTGGTTCTTAAATCTGTTGTTCTCTAGAATAAAATCATATAATCCCCAGGGGGTTATGGGCAGCATAAATGAATCGGGACATGCAAATGTCTGCCCTAGACTCATATCATGAATGACATGTTCATGAATTCCAATAACTATCTTCTTTGACAAATACCTTGCTTTTCTCCTAAGATATTAGAATGTGCCCACATCAATTGCAAGGAGCAGAGAGAACCTAGCACATTGAAATTCCTCACAAGAGCAAACAGTCACAGATGGCCATGTCTTCAGGGACTCCTCATAGGTGATGGCATGGAGTCGAAGAGTATCTGGATCTTGAACTACCAGAGACAGGTTCCTTCTCTGTCTTCTTGGGATCTCAGGCTCTAGTCATAATTTATACTTCACAGTGTTGTCTGTCAGACCAAAGGGCCAGGACTGCCTCTGTGTCTGTGTGTATTCTTCTCAGAAGAGAGAGAAAGCATGTTTGCTTTTCTGGAAACATAGCCTTTACTGAGCCCAAGTCTTCCTAAGTACTTTGTCTAGAGGCAGAAGAGACCTAAGCTGGAAGGATAGCAAAGGAGAACTTTAGCTGGTGAACCAAAATCAGTTCCTTAATATTTATGACCAGATTTTAGCATTTATTACACCTTGATGAATAACATTTTTGTGCAAAACAAGAAACTAATTCTATGTCTTTCAGAGATATGACTTTTCTGAAAACAACAAATTATTTTTCTCTGATGATCATGGACTATATAGTTACTGTAGACATGAAGATTGTCACTGGACAAATACCTTGTGACCACAAAAAGGTTGTTTTCTCAGAATAAGGTCATTTTTTTTCTTAAAAGAAAAGAAAATGATAGTGAGGCAGAATTACAGTGAAAGTGGTGGCATCAACCCAATCACTGCACAACATTGGCAGCTGGGGCTTTTCCTGAAGTAATTGCCATGCAAGTAAACAGTTGGGGAGATCTGGAGGAGACATACATTGGAAAGTCTAGTGGTACCTACTGTTTCAGCCGCCTGGATGTCTCTGCATTGAACTTTGAAGAATAGGCCCTCCTTGTTCCTCACCCTTGTATGTGGATAGGTTGTGTGGACACTTACAGTGTGCTAGGCTGGGTTCTAAGAGCTGTCTGCATTAAGTCACTGTATCACAGCACATCTAAATGCAAATGCACATACTCTTTTTATCCCCATTTACAGAGGAGGGAACCAAAGCTCAGAAAGCTGCTGATTTCTCAAGATCCCAGTTGAGTATAAGGCAGTAAAAACTCCAGGCAGTCTAGCGGGGGTCTTTTCTCTTAACCACGCCTTCCCAGTGCCCGAGAACTTATTATCCTGCTGTAGAGTCTCAGTAAATCAGCTAAGACACCAGGCACAGACATAAATGTAGCATTTCTCTTCTCAAGACTTCTAAAAGTTTTATTTCTCAGTAGAATCCATAGGATTTCTTTGGCACAGACCAAACTTCCTGTATAGGCTACATGACAGCTCAGCATTTTCCATGAAGTGACCTGTGCTCTCCAGTATGATACCCATATTGCAGGTGGATCCTCCGAGGCCATCACTGAGGTATAATTTTTTGCATAGGACATCCATCAGGAATCTCTGCCAAGGGGAAGATAAACCACAGTGCAGGCTCGACAACAGTAGTCTCCCACATTAGACATAGTGGGGCATATATGGCACTGCAGCAAGGACAGGGCCTTTACAGCCTGCTGGCATCAATGAGTGCATGTAGGCCATCCATCCCCAATGCATCCATCCCTGCCTAGGCAGATTCTGACGGGTCTGGCAGCTTCAGTCTTTCCTCAGAAAGCATCTTCAGCCCGAGGTAACATGTACTTTTTTGAGCAGAGCCTCTATATGGCACAGCCCTATTTCCGTTTGACACATCCAATTCCTTGACTGATATCTACTTAGTGTCAAATGTTTTTTTCTTTAAATGGCCTTTTGTTTGCTTAAATTCTAGATGAATAGGCATTTACACATTAGTTAGAAACAGACTATCAACTCTCTATAACACTTTAACTCTAGCCCAAAGCAGAGGCAAAGGCATACAACTTGGTAATTTTGGAGATAAATGAACAGTTTTTCGATGATTGCCCCCCCCCTCCAGCCCTGCCAGAAGCCACAGCCCATGGAAAAGCCATAATGTGGTGGTGAAACTTTTAGTCACATGTTGCATACTATTTATCTCCAACAGAGTCTTTGGCCTGTGTCTTCCATGGTGAAAGGAGAGCATCCTTTCATTCTCTTCAACATTGTGTGTTTAACTGCACCTCAGCTGTCCATGCTTCATCCTCCCAAGTTGACCACAAAAGTCCCTTGGGATTATTTTGCCTTTAGGGTCACTTAACTACCATATCCACTGTCGCCTGGAGCTGGCTTTGACCTCCTACTGCAGCAGTGCAAGATGTGTCAACCCTCTGCCTTCCCTTCCTTTCAGGTCGGAAAGCTGATTCAAGAAGCAGCCGGAAGAAGTAACTTGAAGAGAGTAACTCTGGAGCTTGGAGGGAAAAGCCCTAATATTATTTTTGCAGATGCTGACTGTAAGTGGCCCACGGATCTCTCACATGTGTCAGAATGCTACCCTTCCCCTTCCTCTTCTATATCCACTCTTATCAGAATGTCAAGAGTCATATCATTGAAGTAAAAATTGAAAATGAATGAAATTTATGCCCTTGCCATACTGACGTGTGTATAGGCAGCCCGTATATGGCAGTTCTGTTGAACTTGTCCATATTGGGTTTCATGGTCTAAGTTGATGAGGATGAATGACCAAGTCTCTTTCTCAAGAGGACACCAGTTCTCATTACAAATAGTTGTGAGCCACCATGTGGTTGCTGGGAACTGAACTCATGACCTTTGGAAGAGCAGGCAGTGCTCTTAATTGCTGAGCCACCTGTTGCCAGGACATAAATTTCAAATTTGATTTTTTCCAGTTCAAAATCATCACTGACAGCTTCCCACCAAAGCAAGGGCCCATGAATGTAGAGAGGAGGGGGCACATTTTGAACTGAATCCCACCTCTGCCTACTTCTTTCCAGAATATCTCTGAGATGATCATTTAATATAGGAAGAAGAACACCTAGCCAACACTGAACAATCTAGGGCCATTTTGACTTTCTGATGTTGTAGAAGGGGGGTAGAAAAGGTGAAGGTTTGCCCATTAATATGTAATGGAAAGGACAACATTCTGAGACTCTGACACCTCAAATATAGTCTCTGCTTAGACCCAAGAAATCTGAAACTTTTCAGCCAGGTCTATCATCTACTCAGCTGGCTGGCCAGTCATCAAAACATAAATGCTGCTTCCAGAGCACTAGCTACATTTTCCCAAACCCATACCAGCTCCTCTAGTTAGGCATGCTAACCCCTTTCCCTTGCTCTCAGGACTTGTGTCTTACCAGAAGCATAGATGGGTAACCTAGGAAACCCTTCCAGGAAGAGACCACCTAGTCTGTGCACTGTTATCCTGAAAAACTCTCCAGAATGAAATTCCAAAGTCCCCTAGAGCCATTCCTTTCTTCTTCACACCCTCCAGGCAACTCTCTCTCAGTTCTGTAATTGGAGAAGTCAGGAGCAAGAATGTGCATAGATTGAAACCACCTCCCAGCTTGGGTTTTGCAGGATTCACATTTAGCTTCCATGTCAAGAGTAGAGATCTTGGAGCTGGAGAGATAGCACTTGCTGCTCTTCAGTAGGACCTGAGTTCCATTCCTAGCCTCCTTGTCAAGTGGCTTACAACTGTCTGTAACTCAAGCTTCAGGGCACCTGCGTTCATGTGCACATACCTACATGTAGACAGAAACACATACACATAATTAAAAACAATAAAAATCAATCTCAAAACAGATTTCGTGCCTCTTCCTCTTGAGGAGCAGGCAGTCTGCTGTCACTCCACTGACTCAGTCATCTAGCAACCAGCATGCAGATTTGTCAGTATCGCCTTGAAGTGTAAGACATCGGAAAGGAGGGGAGAGCATTATCACACTGCTGTTGAACAATTCTATAGAGAGAGGAGATACAGTATCTACAAAGAAGCACAAGTAATCACCAAAATGATCATTAAACATACAAGATCCAGTTGATCAGGAGTCTCAAGTGGGCAGCCATAGGCCAAACACATAGAATATATGTTTCCTTTACCAACCATTACACTAATCTTAAAAGGTTACATTAAAACTCTGACTTCGGATTTTCCTTCAAACTGGAAATGTTTGGCAAGCTCTGGGCTTACATTCATGTACGCTAACAGTCAACTGTGGTGGCTTCTGTTAGTCTCCATTGCATTTCTTGCTCACCTGGAATATTCACAGTTATGATCTTGGGTCTTTTGTACAGTGAAATTTAAACCTCCTGTTATGAGTGATTAGGGCTGGTCCTTCTGTTTGCAGAAACAAGAAAGAGGCTCAATGAGGCAATGTTATCCAAGTTTACATAGCAAGCATTGTCTGTGTTCTCAGTCCAGAGCCACTCACTGGCATAGGCTGTGATGAGCAGGGCATTATTCCTGGGCCTTTGGAGAGTGGAAAGGAAGGTGCTACCTCCACAGGCCACAGGCAAGGCTGTGTTGAGAATATGATGCTTCCTCTTGTAGTGGACTACGCTGTGGAGCAGGCTCACCAGGGTGTGTTCTTTAACCAAGGCCAGTGCTGCACTGCAGGGTCTCGAATCTTTGTGGAAGAGTCCATCTATGAGGAGTTCGTAAAAAGAAGTGTGGAAAGGGCCAAGAGGCGCATTGTGGGGAGCCCCTTTGACCCAACCACTGAGCAGGGTCCTCAGGTAAGAAACCATAAGCATTATCTTTGTGTAACTTAATCTGGGCCAGCACAGATCCTGACGCTTATGGAACCTGGCAAAACAGCCTCTTCCACTTCCAGCTGCCTCCTTGTTCCTGTGCCTTGTCTTCATAGTTGAAATGTAGGCGCTGACATATTGCCTCTCTTTACATTACTAAATATAATCTCTGTAGAACAATGGGGTGGTTTAGCTATGAGGAGATTTCTAGGCATGGCAGAGTGGATCTTGGTAATATAGCCCCACCCTAGGCCTTCTGGCCACTTTTCAGATGCTCAGGTCAGGAAAGGTGGAAATTCCTTCTCAGACTCTGTTCCTCTTTCCCAGCTGCCAGCAGTTCTGTCCCTGCAATGGTCTGTGACATGTAGGAATGAAAGGTTGGCTGAGGTTCTCTTTGGCTGTGCAGTTATTTCTTACTGTGCCTGCGCTACACCCATAGTGCAATGGAGACGTCATAAATGTACATCCTGAGCAGCAGGTTGCACACTCGAGCACTCCAGCCTGGCTGTAGCCATGATAGGTTCCCAGACCTGTGGTTTTAATCTACTCAGGGTCAGAATTTGCAAGGGAAACTCATCTGCAACACTAAGCATGGATTTTCTAGTAAAGGAAACCATCTCTCAGTTTGGGTACCTCTGGTGAGAAGGTTGATATTTTAGGTAAGAAAACCTGGATGAATATAGCTTATGTTACTCACCATAATGACTGAATGACAGCTTTGGTGTTGGCTTCTGTTTTCAATCAGAATCTTTCACCCGGGAAGTTTAATTCACTTCTCCAAAGACAGCAGCTATGCATTAGATTCTCCTCTAAGATAAACCCAACAGTACCTAAGGCGGCACTAGTGAAAGAGGCTCTGTGTAATCCACTGTTTTTGTCTTTTCAATGTCAGCATATGATTTGCTTAATTATTCATCTGGACAGAAGTAACTGTTCTTTATAGAAACTGAATAATCATTGAAGTAGTCCTCTAGCATTTTGATAAGTTCCAAAAAGTCTTGACCTGGTATTTCAGGCTAGATAGTCATTAGCATTCTTTAGATTCCTCCATCTGTTAGGTGCAACCATAAAAAAATTCTATTTTTTCACCATTTAAAATTGAGTAGGTAATATTTCATATGATTTGACTGGAGGCAGTGACAGTTGGGGGAGAAAACCACACAGGGGTTCACGAGAATGTGCATGTTTCTATTTTCATGGAAGGCTTTCTGAGAGTCATCAAAGTGATTTCTCCTGCAGATCGATAAGAAGCAATACAACAAGATCCTGGAGCTCATCCAGAGTGGTGTGGCCGAGGGTGCCAAGTTGGAGTGCGGAGGCAAAGGACTGGGAAGGAAGGGCTTCTTCATTGAGCCAACCGTGTTCTCCAACGTCACTGATGACATGCGGATTGCCAAGGAGGAGGTATTACGGGGATTTTACAGTTGCCACATCTTTCCTGGGATTGCCAGAGCATTAGGACAGTAATCAAGTTTAACACTTTTCATCTTTGCATACATAATTTTGTTGCAGATCTTTGGTCCTGTTCAGGAAATCCTGCGGTTTAAGACTATGGATGAAGTTATAGAAAGAGCCAATAACTCAGACTTTGGACTTGTAGCAGCTGTCTTCACTAATGACATCAACAAGGCTCTCACGGTGTCTTCAGCAATGCAAGCTGGGACTGTCTGGTAAGACTTATATCCACTGGTGATATAAGGAGCCTTGCTAGCTCACAGTTCATCACTATCGTGAAATGCTAACTTTATTTCAAAAAGTTTTATTTAGCCCACAGGGAGGCTGTAAGTCCAGTGAGCATGGTCCAACTCTTGCAGGGCCTTTGGTCTGTTAAAGCATGGTGGATGGTGGTGGATGAGGACACGGCCAGACAGAAACCAGAAAGCAAGATCCAGGGGTGGCACTTGCTTAGAGCAGATTGCTCTTGCAGGAACTACCTTAATGCTTGGCTTCTGGGGTAATTCCCCCAGTAGCTAAGGAGCCCCCACCAGGCTCAAGCTTTAACAGTTCCTCCTCATCCAACATCACCACCCTAGAGACCAAGATGTCCACAAGTGAATCCTTAAGGGATTAACAACATCCAAACTGTGACAGGGCATTATAATTCTCAGGGTCCTTGGCAAGGATGGGGAAGTCAACCTGAGAAAATACTCTTATCAACTAGACCAGAAAATTAAAGTCGTTTTGATGTTTTCGCTTTGAAAATTCTTTTTACTCCAAGAAATATACAAATTGGATTATTTCTGTGAGATGGGTTCATATTAACAGTGCTGTTTTCTTCCTTCAGGATCAATTGTTACAATGCCTTAAATGCCCAGAGCCCCTTTGGGGGCTTCAAGATGTCTGGAAATGGCAGAGAAATGTAAGTGTCAGAGATTCTGTTGTCTACATAGATGGAATGTGCCAGCACAGAGGGCGCTCACAGATCAGTTCACTTCACCTCCACGCCTCCATTAATAAGCTTTGTTGTGCTATTGTTTGAGATGGGGTCTCACTCTGCAGCCTAGAATTACCTGGATCTTTGTAGTGTCTGCTGACCTCAAACTTAGAGTAATCCTCCTGCCTCTGCCTCTGCCTCCTGAGTGTTGAGATTACACCATACCCAGCTTAATCTAACATTTTACTGAGTACTAACTCACATAAGCTGAGTATTACATGGCACTAAAGTGAGCAAGGTGCAACTCCCTCACACTCAGAGTGGACAGAGTAATGGATCCATTGTTCAGCTGCATCTTGTCAGGACAGGGGAAAAGCTCCATGTTGTCTGCAGAAAAGAGCCCACAGAGAACAACCTTTGCAGTTCTCAGGGCTGGCATTCTCCAGCTGCCAAGCCAACGAGCATATCCTGCCACAGGAACATTGCAGTCTGCCTTCAGAAACCTTGAGCTGCTTCTCTGGAGCATGAGGCTGTATGTGAAGCCTGGCTGGCATGTTTACTTCCATGCTCCCCAACAAAGCTGCCAGAGCTCCGAGCTCTACAGTTGTGCATTCCCATGATGCCTGGAGCTTCCAGGGGCTAACTGCTGGTTGCCATTCCTTCCATGCCCATCCTAGTCACTTGTCTGTACCACCTGCTCAGCCCTGTAAGTCCTTTAAAGTTGGGACTAGAGTTAGGACATGGGGTCAGGGAGGACTAGAGTTAGGACATGGGGTCAGGGAGGGAGTTGCTGAAGGTACAAATTGAACACATCTCCAGGCCTTTCAGGGAAATTGCTGGGGAGATACCAGTTTTTAAGGCTGAGATGCCTGGCACATAAGGGGTGCCTTGGTAGACCCTAGTGGAGAAGAGAGCAGAAGAAGGTTGCACTAACAGTAGCACTGCATCCCAACCTTCTTCTGCCAGTGTGAACAGTAGGGACTTCCACTCATGCTTCTGGAAGCAATGTCCAAGCAATGTCAAGGAGCTGGTAGATGCAGTGCCTGGGAGAGCTTCATTTCTCACACATGACACTTACCATGTCCTCATGAAGTTCAGAGGAAAGGAGGTGTGCTGGAGCCTGTCCTAGAAGGGCTCTGAACCCATTTGTTAGGGTGGAGCCCTCATGAGTTAATCAGTTCCCAATGCCCCCTCTTGTTAATACTATCACATTGCACAATGGGTTCCAACATACACATTTTGGGGTGACACAAACATCCATACCTCAGCAGCTGCCCTCGGCTAAGGGTCTGTTGTGTATCTGGCTTTGTGCTAACTCCTTCCCTCACATTATCCCATTTGATTTGTGTGGTTATATGGATATACTTTGCGTGCAGGAGACCTGGCTAAGAAGTAGAGTGGTCAAGCATCTTGTCTCAGTCTCACAGTCAGTAAGTGTCAGGTCTGACATTCTAGCCTAAGGCCCAGTGATTTCATATAGTCTCGTGGCATCCAGCCATGGAAGCTTAGGGGCCAAGCACAAGGACTCTTCTGGAACAGGCTTCAGAACAAGCACAGTTGTCCTGAGATGCTGATGATCTGTAGAAACAGGGCTACTGCAGAAGTAAAATAGACAAGAGACTCCTCAGAGCAGACTTCAGTATAAATTGATTTTTCTTTTAGTGGCTTTCAGGGACTGAATGGTGGCCAGAAACTTTCTGATCTGACACCCCCATTTATAAAACTTATGTCTCTCAGTCTGAAAAGAGTAGATCTGTTTTCTGAACCCTGTGGCTCTCAAGAGGGAGCATCATCCATGCCCCTTCCTTCTGCCATTACTGAAAGACTTTTTAATAGCAAATGTTTAGACCACAGTCTACTAACTGGTAGTGAACATCTCAAGCAAGGCACTGGGCTTGGTCTCAGGGACTTCAGCACATTAAGGCACTTAGAATGTTGTTGGGTAAATGAAATATATATTGCAGGTATCAGAAGGGCCCCAGGACAGAAACCCTGGAGTGAAAGAGAAGCCCAGAAACAAGGGAGAAAGTCTGGACATTGTTTCACCATGGTCTTGCACTTGGGTTTGACTTGGCCTTTAAGGAGGGGAGTAGTTGAGCAAATGTAGAATATTCTTTTGAGTTTGGAGGCCAAAGCAAGGTAGTCGAGAGGAAGTGTGAGCAGAAGTACTGTGGTAAAGGTAGGGATGCTGTCTGCGGGATGTTCAGGGACCCTGTTAAATGTGAAGAGGGTATCTGCGAGCTTCATATTCTGTGGCTGGCATTGGCTGGTGTTGTCTAGCCTCTCAGCATTGGGCTGTTTGGGTGAACAGCTTTGAGGCTGAGAGCAGTTTGGAAAGTCATGTTGCTTGCAAATCTTGGCACTTGTGCTTCCTACCTCTGCAAATTTTTGTAGACAGAAATTGCCTTCTTCCTAAGCTTTGATGTCCTTCTCTAGAAGATGAAAATAATTACAGTACCTGCCTGGGAGTGCTGCTTTGTGGATATGTTAGGATTAAGTAGCTAAACATGTAGTGGTGCCTGGAAAGCTTTCATCCAGAAAGTGAAGCGGCCAGTGGTGATCAAGGAGAGGCTGCTAGGATGGTGGCCCTTCTTTTGCTTCAGGAGCAGGTTGCTCCTGAAGTGTAGCAGTTTTCCTACCTGGCAGCCAGTGGCCCGGCTCTTCTGTGCACCTGTGTCGCTCTCTAACTTGCCTCCCAGCAGAACTGTAACCCACCCGGAATCCTCTTCCCACAGGGGTTGCGCTCCATCAGCTGCTCCAAACCGTCCTGCACACAGGACCTCTTCTCGGCCTTAACTTTCTGGCCCTGCTTGAGGCTGCATTCCACTTGCTTGCTCATTTCCGGCCTCTGTGGCTGTCCTCACGAATCTCTCTGAAGTGTCCGGACAGTCACTGGTCCTGGGAACACTGTTCTCATTCGGTGTTTTGCTACAGATCATTAACAGGGTGAATCACCAGTATAATATAAACTTGTAATAAATGGCCTCTGGGTAATGGAGCACAGCCCCGGGCTATCCCTGTCCCTCATCAGGAGCAGGCCCTGCAGGGATTCAGACTTTTGATGTTATGTAAGTCTGATCTCTTCCTAGAAGAAATGTCCCTCGGCTAGAAAGCTGGTTGGGGGACAGTTCAGCTCTGTCAAACCATATAAAACAACAGCCAAGAAACCTGAAGAGCAGCGTCTGTCTCCTTATAGATGTGCTGGCGATGTGGCCTTCCCACTGTAGTTAAAAGATCATGAGGGGCTGGTGCTCTTTGGTGAGACTGGTTGCATCTTCCATAAGTCAGGGTTTCTCAGCCTTTTTCCATTTGTGACCCCTTATTGCCTGAGAAATTTTTATTAACCCCCGGGTATGTAAGTATGCAAAATAGATATACGACCCAAATATATCCTGATAATCATAAAGAAATGTCTTATAAAACAATTATTTGGAATATATGTCATTTTACTTTTTGTTAAAGATTAATGAAACCTAAAAAATGATTAATGAAATCTTGCCTATTTATGAGATGGATGTGCTTGTTTAATTTTACATAAAGAATTAAATTTGCTGGCTATTTGATGCTGTAGGACAAAGAACATCTTCATCAGTTTCCAAAGCTGAACACTGCTTCACATAAACATGGATGCCCAGTAGCAAAAGCATGTTTAGGACCATTTCAGAACTTGTTGGAAATTCTGTCTCAATCCAAAGTCAAAATTCATTTGGACCATTTCAGAACTTGTTGGAAATTCTGTCTCAATCCAAAGTCAAAATTCATTTAACAAATTTTTGTAAAACTTAGATAGCAATTTTTAAAATCAAACATTCTAACAACACAATCCAAAGATGTACTCATTTGCTACTTATAGGCTGAGGGAGGGTGATAGGAAAATAATAAATTTATTCATTTTTCTTTTTTCATAATAAAAATTATGTTTCTAGCAGAAACCTTTTATGCCCAATAAGCATGTGATTCATAACAAAATTCCCTGCCTCATAGCAAACAGTAGTCTGAAATCTGAGCTGAGGTGTTGAGTTTGGGAGATGGCATGAAGGCATATACAGTGCTAAGTGTGTGTTGCATGTTCAGAATCAAGCAGGCACACATGAAGCCACAAAATGCAATGGGCAAACACAGCCTAGAAATCCTCAGATGTTGTATATTTGATTTTGAATTAAATTTTTGGCCATTGAATATTCAGAAACCTGACATTGGAACCCTTTTCATGACACAAGCCGTTACAGGCCATAGCTAAGAAGCTGCAATGTAAGTGACTTGGTGCACAGTCTCCACTTACTCCCAAAACATGTATTCTCTTTCTTAGTGACCTAGAGTAATAGGAAATGCTTTAAATAAAAGAGCCTAGTCTGCCTTCTATTTATTCTGATAGTCTGCAGAGAATCTGCTTCACCTTCCCTCTGAGAAGAATTGTTTGCCTCACATCCCAGTCTCCCTTGCCCACCCGGAGGTGGGTCAGAGACAGGAAGTGATCCTTTCACAAACAAGCTGCAAGGAAGGCAGACTGCCTAGCCTCAGTTTCTCCAAGCTTATAAGAGGTCTGCTTTCTACAGGTTTTCTGATGGGTGCCCCGCGCCCATCAGAGGCTAGAGGGGTGCTTCTCGGTGCTGCCTGCCCAGAATTTCTGTCCTTTTGCTCATGCCTTATCACAGTCCCCAGAGATAAAAGGTGGGAAAATACGAGCTACAGTTCACACTGAACCAAAGGGATGGAAAAAGAGCTGTGGATATCTTAGACAATGCGGATTAGGACTGCAAGAATGAGAAATGGGATGGGATGCTGTGCAGCTTCTCAAATCATGCACACATACATGCGCGCACAAATGCATGCATATGCCTGCATACATAGCATGCATGTGCACAGAAGTCATCTGTGGTCTGAGCGGTTAGGACTGTTAAATATGCTTGTTTGGGGACCCACTCTCAGAGACTCTGGTTGAGTAGATCTGGGCTACAGCCCAGGATCTTCATGTTGTAATAAACTTCTGGAATGGTGCTGGTGCAGGTGGTGTGGGGACCTCATTCAGAAAACTGTTGCAGCAAGCCAAAAAGAAACTAGGGGAAATGCACACTCTAAACAGAAACCCAACATTTCCTAAGATGGTTTGCTGGGTGCCTCCAAAACCTAACATTTTTCCCTTCTTTCTGGGTATGGCCCTTTGCTTCATCTCAGAAACTAGCCTGGTCTTCGGAGAAGCAGGCTTGGGGCCTTGTCAGGGTCTCTGTGCCCCCAAGAGGTGGTGTGCAGTGATGATGGTGACCAATCAGAGATGAAAGTGCTTCAGTAAGGAAGGGCTGGCCTCTTGAGCAGCAATGAGGTTCTTCCTTGATAACTGAGGGTCTAGATGTGCCACAGACTTTAACTGTAGTGAACAGATTTAAGAATCTAAACTTCAAAGATTTTAGAGTCCCTTGGACAGTCTTCTCAGAGCCTGTGCAGAATGACCAGCTCGCCCTCTCAAGACCTACAGAAGCAGAACCTTCAGTGTGTGAGGGTAAAAGCCATAGTGTAGTCATGCTCTTTGAATGATAATTGTATGCTGAGGCACAGGAACTGCCACAAGGGAGGTGACTGGGCACCAAGAGGAAAGGGATAGCTCAACCAAGCCCTTCAGCTCCTAGTGGAGGGTTGCTGGTTTCCCTGTTCACTGACTCCAAGATTCTGTTTCTGCTCCACCATGCCTGTGATACACTACTTGGAGGCCTCTCACTGACCCTCTTGGTACCTCGGTACAAAGCAGCCCTTTGAACTCTAGGTGTGAGTCACCTTTGTCTCTGAGCAGGCTGTGTATTCATCCATGCCTGGGACTGGATAAGGACCCTCCAGCCAGTGAGGCCACCACAGCCTCACACATGTAAACATTGTGGGAGCCAGTGGGGACACTTGAATGCAGCCATTGTGACATGTTTCTGATTCCATAGGTATGCCCTCATAGGCCTCACAGCTTGGAGACAAGAGTGGAAAGAAAGGATTCTTCTGCCCAAGAGCATGCATAAGGAACTAGAAGGCAGGGAGTAACCTCACTGCTACCAGGAAGCACAGGAGTTCTAAAGAGGAGACACGTTCAGAATTGTCCTAAGGCAGGAAAAAATTCAGAGAAAGCCAGAATAAACTGGTAGTAGGCACCTAGGGCCTGGGTAGAGTTGTAAGGGTATGGTTTCTGAGGAGGCCCAGTTCACTCTTCTTGAAGTAGAATGGCCCAGACAGTAACGTTGCGCTTACTTGCAATCTTTCTCGGTTCCTGTTAGTTTCCCAGGGGCCCTTGTCAACTTGGGTGTGGTGCCCAGAAGAGCTACTGGCAATGCTGCTGGAGCAATGTGGAGGGCCATGAGATCCCAGAAAGAACAGGGTGGGCCATTGCCCTAGGTCTTACTTGTACAACTGTAAGGAACTGTATCATGTGCAGCTGATGGAGAACAGCATTTTCTCACTGCTCTTTCACATACAGACGCCATTCTGAGTAGTTCCTCCCTGAGGGAGACAGTGTGGCACCAGGGTGGTAGTGAGGAAACAGTTATAAAGCAAAAGCTTTCCTCCTCTCCTCTGCCTCCTCTCCCTCTGTGTCCTCAGTGTGGTGGGTAGTGTAGCAAGCCCACAGATTTAGGGAGGTCAGACAGCAAGATGAATGAGCTCAGCTCCTTGGGGGCAGGAGTGACACTGGCCGACTCTTCTTCTGTGTAACACTCACCTGTGAGATGCTTGGGCTCCCACCAGTTGCTTGCCTTTTCTTTCCCTGAATCCATCAGTGGCAACTCAGTAAATGCTTCCTGACAGCCCTGCACCTGTCACCAGCCACAATTCCAGGAGACAAGTGACTTAGGAGACTCTTGTGGAGAGCACTCCCTAATGGGTCCCCTTAATTACTTCTTAAATCTTCTCACCAGCCTTGTGGGGCCACGGACAGCACTTGTCAGGGCCATATTTAAGGTGGTCCAGGTGGTTTCTGTCTTTACACAGTAGGCCTTTGGCTATCCTATCCTTCATTTAGGAAGTGTAAGGAATGAGAAATGGGAACTTTGTATACTGGTAAGGATTCTGGTCTAAGACTTCCATCTCAGAGGTAGAGAGAAGCTCCCTAAGTAGGCTATCAGCATGGGGATGCCAGAGGTCTGCAGAGGATGGAGCAGGGTTCTGCAGAGCGGTATACCCATTCCTGCAGGGCCAGCACTCACAGGAGGTGGAAACGTGGCCCAGGAAGATCTTGGGCCTGGCTTTTTGCTGCCCAGCTGTGAGCCATCCTGCCTTGGCTAAACTAGGCCTGGTTCTCAGGGTACCAAGGAGTTACCTCCTTTCTATCCTATGCTCTGAAAACCCGTGCTCCTTTAAGGCAGGACATCTGCCCCTGAGAGGGCAGCTTTCTACTGAGGAGGGCTTTGCTTGTTGTCCACTAGGAGTTTGTGTGTAGAGCCCAGTGACCTGCTGCTCATAGATGACAGCTTCACCTTCTTGAGGATGCCACCACAGGTCAGGCACAATCCCCTGGGCCGTTGGTGTTTGAATCTGCCATTTGTATGTTTCAGGGGAGAGTTTGGCTTACGAGAGTACTCAGAAGTCAAGACCGTGACGGTGAAGATCCCCCAGAAGAACTCCTAAGAGGCCCAGGTGGAAGGTGAAGTACTGCTCACTCCCCTGCTTTCTCTGGAGAGCCCAGCTCTGAGGAGTGCAGAGTTGAGCCCAGCCCTTTAAATATTGAATTGATGACATTAGCAGGCAGGTCACTGCACTTTTGACACAGGCCAGTAAGGCAGGGTTTAGAGACACTCTGGAAGGAGCCACCTTAATCATACCAAATAGTGGGGAGATAGGCAAGGTGGGGGAGTGCTTGGCATAGCCAGTGTTGTGTGTAGCATGGGATGGGATAAGGGAGCTGCAGTGTTTGGTGCCATTATCACGGACAGCTTTCCTGGAGGAAAGGTTGCCTGGGTAGTACTGTCTTCGTGCTCCTCCTTCCAGTCCTTCCCCACTCCTCACTACTCCCTCTTCCAAGGAGACCTCAGCTGAGCTCATTTAGGGCAGATGTTTGGGCTGGGAACAATTTTCCAAGGTTTTGCAGCCAAATTACCATTTCATGTTATCCATTTCTTCAAAGCAAAACACGAAATGGTTTTAGTTAGAGCCAGGGCAGACTAAAAATGCCAGGAGCTGGTACACTGCAGATGTTCTAAGTGGTAGGGATGTAGTGTGTCCTTTTCTTACTTCCATAATTAACACAGCAAAAAGAAGATGCAGATGGGGTCAGAGGTCATCTTTTGTAGTTCACAGCTTCTTAGCTTTCTGCAGTGTGTGTGTGTGTGTGTGTGTGTGTGTGTGTGTGTGTGTGTGTGTTTAGAGCAGCAGTTCTCAATCTGAGGGTCATGACCCCTTTGGAGGTCAAATGATCCTTTCACAGGGGTTGCCTAAGACCATCGGGAAACACAGACAACACATGATTCATAACAGTAGCAAAATCACAAATATGAAGTAGCAATGAAAATACTTTTGTGATTAGGGGTCACCACAGCATAACGGACTCTATCAAAGGGTCCTAGTATTAGGACAGTTGAGAACCACTAGATAGATAGATGGTAATGAAGGTCACAGGTCATCACATGTACATCATAGTTCCTGATCTTACTGCATGGTTTGGAGGTAGTCTGTGTGGTGTGTGTGTGTGTGTGTGTGTGTGTGTGTGTGTGTCTGTGCGTCTGTGTGTGAAATTCTTGATTATTCTGGAATAGAGCAAGGACCACAGCCCTTGTTTCCATTGATGAATGAGATATTTTCCAAAGCAGATCTTAAGACTAACTGAAACAGTCCAGGTAGACTTAGGAAGCTAGTAATGGAAGGCCAGCTGGCAAGTCTTGAGAAGTGAGTTATTGTTGGAGTCAGGACCACGGCCTCTTCTGCATCCTCATCCCCATTATACCAGTACTGGCTACTCCAGTGCTGTCTAGTTTGGGCCCATGGTGCCTATGACACCTGCCTGGAATCTGCTATCAATGCATTTGAAAAGGTGGCCCAGCTTGATGATTCCCTTCTCTATTTGCAGAGCACCAGTATGCCAAGACTGCCACGTCCCACCAGGCCTCATCTGTCATGCCCAGTGGCCCGCTCGTCCACACACAACTAGTGAGCTTCAGCCTTCAGGGGGGAGGTGTGAAGCAAGCCTGACTCTCCTTCCTTCCCACCCCTCCATTCCCTCTGCCTTTCAGTGAACCTCATTTGGTGCGGGCAGCGCTGGCTTCCTTCCCTTCTCTCCCCAGCTGCCAAATTGAAGCCAGTCTTTAACCTGGGTGAACAACATTTATTTAAAAATGCCAAATATAACCTAGGTGTAGAATATAGGCACCTCTATCGCCTTCTCTATTTAACGGTTTTCCACTTTCTAACCAAACCAGTTTTCAGTTTTCTATTTATAACCTGTCTGTCTACATATTTTCAAGCAAGTTCTCCTTACTGTTACTGACAAACGACAATGTGCTCAGCAGACAGAGCCCTGACATGCGCTTCGAGTCCTTCCAGTGGGCGCCCTGCTCTTCCTGCAGCACACCCACGTGAACACACCATTAACCAGCTAGTTCCCTTCAAACCACAGTGTAGAATGTGAAAATGAAGATTTATGACTTTTAATTTACTTCAAAAGAAACCTCTGTGCTAGCAATAAAGCATTTATATTGTGTATACCTCGGGACTGTGTGTTTGTGAGTCTGTCCCACTGAGCCCATTTTTGTCTTTCCTTCTTAGCTGGGATTTTTGGCTGGGGCGTACTCTTACGTGACTGAGCAGAAGTCTGGGAGGGTATTTTATAGAATACATTAAGGTTAAACAAACAAACTTGTGCTCTGACACTATTTAAAACTTGTGTGTTTACAGTTTTCTGTGGCACATAAATATAGACATGTGTAAACTTCAGGTTTCAGGAACAAACCTCAAAGGAATCTATGATGTGGAACTCACATACCCTGAGCTCACCATCAGGGCTCCTGCTGCAGGGCGTTTCTCAGTAGCTACACTTTTACCAAAGGGAAGTAAAATCGAAGGTTGGAAAGCTGGTGGGGTCCTTCTGGGCTGTAAGTTGGACGGCATTAATTCCACCATGGGTTTCTGGAATCAGACTCAGGCCGTTGGGCTTATGTGACAAGCTCTTTTACCTGCTGAGCCTTTACATCAGCCTCAAAGTGGAGATTTTAGGGAATGGGTCTCACACCCCTCACTTCCAACCCTCAGAATCTCTGTCGAGGTTCCAGTCAAAAGAGACAAAACATGAACCAATGGCTTTGCCCAAAGCAAACTGGAGTTAGGCAGAAATGCTCTGCCCTGGACTTGGTGGGATTCCTTGCTGTGGTCCTTACAGGAATAAATGGAATATGGAAAATGGAGCCCCTTGGGCCAGAAGCAGATGTAAGGCCATGCTCCTATGAATTGGTCTCACATCAAGTAGATGAAGCAAGAGAAAGGCCTAGGGTAATGAATCCTTTGGAACACGGTTATTCTGTGTGTGTGTGTGTGTGTGTGTGTGTGTGTGTGTGT
>LOEQ01007472.1:43204-77663 GCA_001685075.1 Bramus lutescens | reverse complement strand
GCTATTGATGGAAATCTGAACAAATTAAAGCTGTGTAACGTGGCTTAGTTAACTCTTAAGAGATGTAGCAAGCTAATGTAAAAAATAAGAGGAAATGGATTGTGGCTTATTTTGAACATCTCCATCTTCCCCTTTATTCTCCAACTATTATCAAAAGTAAGGTATATTTAAACCTTTTAAAATAACAACAGAACATTTAAAAAGCAAATGCAGGAGTAGAAAGAATGCCTCATGGGAGATATGCTACGGCAGAGACAGGAGCAGAAGGCAGGTCTGCTGTCACCTGTGCGGGTTTTGTGTTAGTACTAAGACAAATTTGTTTACATTTTGGTCGGGTTTGTCAGATATAATAGTTTTAAATACATGGCTATGAACATACGATAGTAAACGGTTTTATTTTGCTTATGAAATCAATGCATCAGCTGAGGGCAGAATTCAGTACAGGTTCACTTGCCTCTCAGGAGCAAGGTCCTCTGTGGCTGACCAGCATCATTAGAAATAAAAAAAAAGTGTTTGTCTCAAATAAAAGTATCCTATTTTTTTATGGCAGTCCTTAATCACAGGGAGTCAACGTTTGAGAATTTTGAAGTTTATCTCTGGTGGGATTCTCTGTTCTGGCGTCACTCCTCCCATTCCAGACCCCAGCCCTCAGAAAGCCCACCAAGGGTCAACTCCTTCTTGGAGCTGCTCAAGACTACACCTGCAGGGTATTTAAGACCTGGACGCTATGCGATTTCTCTCCTGCCTTTCCAAGAGACACCCTGGAGTTGCTTTGCTCTGTTTATTAAATCTGTATTTATTAAATCTGTCTGGTTGGTTTTATTCCTTTGGCAGAGGAACCCAATAATGGGGACCAAATACTAACCAGGCAACTTTTCACAGACATCTGAGGAGGCCTCAACCCTACACAAAGAATTAAAGCTAAATAAGGAATGCTGAGAGTAAGAGAAATTTTCTTACCCAGGGACGAGAACACCAATTGGTTATACAATACCAAATGACCAGCTCTGCAAACATATGAATAACATTATGTAGACTGAGCAAGGTGTATCTATGTATTTAGGAATCTATGTGTATATATGTATATGTATGTAACAACAATTTAACAACAATTACAGTAAAAATAGTCTGTGAATTTGAAAGCAAGAAAGGAGGAATAAATATATAGGATAGTTTGGAAGGAGGAAAGAGAAGAGGGAAATGATGTAATTATATTGTATTCTCTAAAATAAAATAATTAAAATAAAAGGACAGGAAGGGAATTGAATCAGTGCAGGCATGACAAAAAAAAGACTTATCATTAGCCTTGCCTGTGTGTGTTTGTGTGTGTGTGTGTGTGTGTGTGTGTGTGTGTGAGGGTGTGGTACTGAGATGATCCTTAGGATAAAATAGGTATGCACAATGAGCTGAGTAGTCTTGGCTGAAGTATGGTTTTGTTTGATCTTATCTCAGTTCTAGTTTTGAGCGCATAGTTGCTCTAATAAATCCTGAGTCAGGTTGTTGTCTGTCACAGCTTGGGGCAGCAATCCACTTCCCATGAGAAAATTACTCTGCTGAAGAGGCACTAAGAGCTGTTTAGCTCACTGTGGGATACCTGCTCCCACTTGGGGGAGCAGTCTCATTATGGGATGGCCTGCTTGTGACATTCCTGTGTTCCTTGTGATTGCAGTTGCAGAACAAGTGGAGACTTGATGTTTCTAGAAATCCGAGTCAAAATGTTGTGCTAACAAAATACCTTAGTTACTCCAGGTGTTTTTGGTCTCAAAGGGAGATGAAAGAGGTTAGGTGAAACTAGCCTAACCAACCTCGTATTACTAGTATTTAGACAGACTTTCCCTGAATGGTTGACTTGTCTATGTGTAGAGTAGAATAAGAATGTGAGTCATAGTCTTAAGTCAAAAGAAACAGAACCAAAATGAGAGCCCAGAAGCTGAATTTTGATTCTGCTTGTCTCTACCTATCTTGGCTTCTAAAAGTCCTTGTGGAGAGTTAGTGCTTTCTGTAAAATCCTCATTATATTTTTACACTTACAAATAAAATATATATAATGAAATATGAGTGTCATATACACACAATCAAAGAATATAAGGAATTTTGCATGCTGCATAAGGAAACGATAAAAAAAATTTAAATTAAAGTATATTAAATGATGGACAAATTTTGTTCAGTTTTCATAGACTAATTCATAATATGCACCATGACTTATGAATAATGTAAAGTGTTACATGGGTTACATGTAGAATGAAACTTTCGAGTTGTTTTTCTATGTGGCAGATGCATTCTGTTCTTTACATAATAATGTAAACATTATGACCATTGTCAGGTAATGGCACTTGCTGGTGAGACTGAGCTTTTTGATCCATGGAACATACAGTGGGAGAAGAGAACTGACTACTGCAACTTGTTCTGTTATCACCACACTTGGGTTCAGATACATGTGCCCACACAAATACTAACACATGAAAATAATTAAATATTATTTTTTAAATGAAAAAGGTATTTGATAATGGAACTGAAGAGGTCTCTTTCATCATTTGGATGTGCTCACCTAAAAGCTTATAGTTTTGTTGATTTTGAAATTTTTAAATCAGTAGCAAACTTTTTATTTTCTTTGAAAACGAGATTTGAGTTGGGTGGTGGTGAATGCATACCTTCAATTCCAGCAGTGGCAGAGGCAGTCTGATTTCTGTGAGTTCAAGGCCAGCCTGGTCTACAGAGCTAGTTCTAGGACAGCCAGGGCTGTACAGAGAAACCTTGTCTTGAACAAACCAGAAAACAAACAAACAAACAAACAAATAATAAAAAGAAACTTATATTTGATAATAAATTTAATTATTTCATAAGTTCAATGCTCACATTTGACATTTTACACTAAAACAAAATTAGAAACATTTCATCACTTTACACAATTGCCTATACGTCTCTTCTAAGCAATTCTTTTGTTATTGACATTTTAAAACTCAGTTCAGAATAGTAAAACTCTTATATGTTGTGGGATTTTCAAAAGCGTATGACTAAAAACATTGTGTTTTCTTTCACTTTACAATAAAAGGGTACAAAAGATTGACATGTGTTTTCAGTGTCTTTAATTAGCTTAAACAGTACAGAGAGCTATGCCAGTTGTAAAGCAAATCACCACGCAAAATGACCACCAATACATAGATGAATGAAAGAAGTTGAACAGGTTCCCCAGGTTAAGTGGCCTCTAGTGACATATTGAAAATACTCCTGCAGTATTGTCCCTTTCAGAGTGGATGAAAGCACAATAATGCTCATACATGAAGAATGTCAATAACTGTCATCAGACTGATTTATAAAAGCACTTCTTAATCTCTTGTCAATTTGGGACAAGCACAACAAACACTTTGTGAGATGAATTAGGACTTGCGGGAGACTGTTCAATATTTTATTGCTTATGATACTTTCCTCCCATCAGGATTAGCATTGATTTAATCCTTTAAAAAATAATCATTATCTCAGTAGAACTCACTCTGTTTCTGAAATTTCTGTGAGCTGCAGTAAATTAATCACAATCTTCCCAGCTCATTATTGATAAGTGGCTTCTTTACTTTTTTTCACACTTACAAGCATCTTTTTGGAAAAAAATTCAATAGTTTCAATTCAGGAAATGAACAGCTACTTGATTTTCACGGTCCCGAGAAGGAAAGCCTAGGCAGGCTTCCCATTCTTAAGCTGGCATGATCATTATGAAGATGTATGTTCATTCTGCGGACACTATAAAAGAGCTTGAAGGGCTTTCAAGTGATAACTGCCAATGCCATAAATGCCACTTCTAATATATATAACATACATATTACATATTAGAATATAATATACATATATTCTAAACTATATAAACATAGTAAGAATAAGAGTGAATTTTTTTTATTACAGAATATATTTAATTTCCAGCTGTCAAAGTCTATTTTTTAAGACCATAGAGAAATACTTTCTCCTCTCTTTTTTCTTCTTTAACCAGAACAGGTAAATTTTATGGATGAAATTTATATAAATTTTAGTAAAACATTGCCTATACAGTTTCCTTTTCAAAATATTATATTTTACTTATAATCTAAATATTCAAAAAAGTAAAACAATATATCTACATGGAGAATAAATAGAGACAACTAAATAGATGTATAGGTTTGAAATCCTCAGAGCTTCAATGAAGTCAGAAGGAATCACTCTTACAGATCCTCAGTAACGTTTCTGAGAATGTAGAGGATTTATGAAGCTGACAAGAGTCCGTGTTGTGAAAGATGTTTTAGATGTTTAAATGTTCTCACAAAAATGCAGCTTTATATGTGTCTATAGCGAATTATAATCCATTCTTCCAGGTCAGAATGAATGCTTCTACCTCACAATTCCAACACATTTAAATATATTGACTTAAAAAAGTTAAATATGTAAAATGAAAACTTTAGGTTGATCTGAGTCATACAACAATGGGGTAGTACAGAATCTAATTCTAAATTCCTCAGAAAACAATTTGTGGGCATTATCCAGCCTATACAGTTACTATGTAAACTGGATTGATTAATAACTAAAAATATACAAAGTTTTAATTGACTTCTGTAAAATTTTTCTATTCCGCAAGTTACATTATAGAAAAGTGATGCAAAGTTATATTTTCCAGGACATTCTATAACATCATTTTTTAATTTTGCTTTGTTTTGTCATTTTTATAGTGTTCCTAGGGTAAATGTTTCTAAGATTTAAATTAATTGCTTATGACCAGGTTTCTATAGACAAAGTAATGTTTAATTTTCTAATAAATCCTCTACTCATTATTCTATTAAGTAGATTATAGATATTGAACAGCTTATGTGTATACCTAGATCAAGAAAAGTGTAAGTTAGATGCTCTCTGTTCTAAGGGCATGTTTCACTGATAGTGTAGGCTCTCTGCATTGGGTTTTTGACACCATTTCCTCTGTCTAAACTGCCAACTCATCCCATCTTATTGCTCATCACAGTTTTTGTTCCAAACCCCTACTTATTCCACAAATGTGTGCTCAAACCCTTGGAATCTATGTGCTAAGGAATGGCTCTATGTTAAGTTAGTTATACCTTTTATGGTGTGTTTGATCTCAGTGTTCTTCTCCATGGGGATTATCATTCTCCCTATGAGCCTTGATTTTCTCTGCTCATCCACACTGAATAGTATTGACTATACTTGGAACACAACCCACTTTTCTCAATTTTTACCCGTTCACCCTTTTCTGTTGATGACATTTCCCTTTCCTTCAGTCTCTTTTTTGAACTTCAGGGGCCATAGCTTTTGTATGCTTTCAGAACATGTGGCACATTATGACTCATCCCTGCTATTCTCCAACAGCTATAGACATTTTGCATTCTAGTGTTTTCAGTAACATTCAGAAAAGAAGGGTTTCTTTCATGACATATTCCTTCATTGTGGAGAGAAACTGCCAGAGTATTAAGCAAAAAATAATAAGAACAACAAAACAGCTAATTAAATAAAAAACAGCATCATTAAATATTAGGTTTTCATAAAATAAGCTTTTGAAAAGTAAAAAAAAAATAGTGTGATTCTTCTGAAGATGTATTTATTTTTAATTATGTATAAATTTGTGTGTCTTTCTAAGTGTGGGTATATGACCATGAGCACAAGCTCCCACAGAGGCAGAAGAGGGCATCAGGTCCCCTGCAAGGGCAGTTACCTTTAGCTGTGTGATTGCCAACATGGGTCCTAGAAACTAAGATTAGATCCTCATGAGCAGCAAATTCTCTTAGCCACTTATTCATCTCTCAACCTCTTCTCATGTTTTTTAATATTTTCAACAAATACAAATAAATCTACTTTTAGTTTTAGTTTCCACAATGACAAATATTATTATATAGAATACTACAACAAATATGCTTTCGTGTCTACTCTTGCATGACCTTATATTATGTATTATTGCCATGATATAGTATAAAATAACAAAATTAACACCTTACAGAAAAGATCTATACCATTTTTGTGTTCATAATGAACATCTAGTCAGCTTATAGTTTATATTTAATGCTCTTCGAGACTTGTGGAGATTCTGGTAATGATAGTCTTAAAAATATTAGTCTGGAGAAATACAAAGTATTCTATGAAACAATATACCCAGCAACTTAAATTTTAAAAAGGTTAGAGAAAAGTGTTGAAGCAGTTACAATTTCAAACATAATTGATGAAACGGTTTTAATGGAACTAATAGGTCTTTTGCATTTTTAATTGCTTTCTATCAGAATAGGCTCAACATTCTAAGAAAGGAAACTCATCATGAAACAAAAATACTGAGACAAATCACTTATTGTATTTCTCCGTGTTACCAGTCCCCATCTGCAGCTGTTGCATTTTACCAGCGTGTCAACTTGCTTCCAGGCTTTCACTGTCACAGATTTTCTAAGGTGAATCAGATTTACATAAAGAAAAAGTATCTTAATTACATATCACATTTAAATAAATACATTATTTTCATATGCCTTTATACTGTATATACTGTGTGGTGATATTTCATTTGTATTTTAATAAACAAAGCTTGCCAGAAGTTCAGAGAGTTAAACAGCCATGCTGATCAGCCTTAGAGACCAAGCAGTGGTGACACATCTCTAATCCTAGCAGCCACACCAGTTTAGCATAAACCGTGCAGTAGTGGTACACAACCTTAAGCCAAGCCCTAGAGAGGAATATAAGACTGAGGTGGGAGGAGACAGGTTCCTGACACAGTCTTATTCTGGGATTCTTGGAGGCAGGATCGCCATTTCACACTGAGGTAGTGGTAAAATTCAGTGGCTGGCTGTTTTGCTTTTCTGACCTTCAGGTTGAACACCAATTTCTGTCCCGTGAGTTTTTATTAATTGTGTTACAATACTGCTTGCTGCAAATTAATTAGATTTAAACACATGCAATGTGAGTATATATCCAATATGTAATGATTAATTTTTTCAGAATTAGATGTAAGCTTTAAGAAAATGCAAGTTAATAAAGCTTGTGATTGACCATTAGACCTGCTCCTTTTTGCCTCCCCCAGCACCATTTTCTTCTTCTTTTATTTAATAGATTTTATTGAGCTATATATTTTTCTCTGACCCCCTCCCCTTCTACCCTCTTCCGTGGTCCCCATGCTCCCAATTAACTCAGGAGATTTTGTCTTTTTCTATTTCCCATGTAGATTAGATCCATGTGTGTCTCTCTTCGGGTGCTAATTGTTGTCTAGGTTCTCTGGGATTGGAACTGTAGGCTGGTTTTCTTTTATTTATGTCTGAAATCCACTTATGAGAGTATATATGCTATTTGTCTTTTTTGGTGTGGGTTACCTCACTCAATATGATGTTTTCTACATCCATCCACTTGTCAAGATGTCATTTTTTTCTGCTGTGTGGTGATCCATTGTGTAAATGTACCACATTTTCCCTATCCATTCTTTAGTTGAGGGGCATTTAGGTTGTTTCCGGATTCTGGCTATGACAAACAATGCTGCTATGAACAAAGTTGAGCATAGTTCTTGAGGTTCTAGCTAGAGAAATAAGATAACAAAAGGAGATCAAAAGGATACAAATTGAAAGAAGAAGTAAAACTCTCACTATTTCATATGATATGATTGATTATATAAGCGACCCCCAAAATTCTACCAAGGAACTTCTACAGCTCATGAACAATTTCAGTAATGTAGCAGGATACAGGATTAACTCAAAAAAATCAGTATCCCTCCTTTACTCAGATGATAAATGGCTGAGAAAGAAGTCAGAGAAACATTGCCCTTCACAATAGCCACAAATAGGATAAAATATCTTGGAGTAACTCTAGCCAAAACGTGGAAGAGCTGTATGTATGACAAGAACTTTAAATCTTTAAAGAAAGAAATCGAAGAAGACACCAAGCTCCATTTCTATGAACTTTTGTTGACTGTCCTTCTGTTCTTTTTTCCCCATAGTATTTTATAGAGAGGAGAGTTCAGTAGGGTTCTTATATGAGTTCTCAAATTAATAAGTTCTATGTTTTCTGGTGAAAACTTCAGCAACTTACTGTGTGGATATTGGTGAATTTATTATGAAATGTATGTAATGAGGCAAAAATTCCAGAAGAGAAAGCATAAACTATTAGTAATCTAGTTTGATGACTTTTCATCTGGCTTTGTGAAATTGTTGATTTTCAGTTTTTATGTAATATGTTTTTCTAGTTGTGGTATATGTATAATAATGGCTTCACAGAGTAAGTTAGGAGGTAATACTGATAACTCTGTCTTCTGGAAGAAAAAGAAAAATCTTCCTCTAGTGAGTGTTAAAAAGGTCAACATAAAAGAAAAGAGAGGAAAAAGGCACAAATAACACCGAAGATATCTGATAGAGCCCTGAGAAATCCTATTATTTTATATTTATGTAGCAATTGATTATATAATATAATATATATCACATGTAAAACCTCTGTTTGAGTTGTTGGTAAGGGTAGTTCAAGGGATTCTTAAGACAATGTAGGCTCTTACTATCTTTCTTGTTTCTCAGAGGTTGAGGTAATTTGTTGTTGCTCAAGATACCACATACAGGTTGGAGGATTGAAATTAGATCTAACCTGAAAGCTACCTCTCTGTGATCTAGCTCTCATCATACCAGAGAGTACTCTGTAAGGTGCTCAGAGACGGTAGGGCAAGGATAATCCTATCTAGCTATGATGCCTTGCACTATAACAATGACAAGCATTGCAAGATATCTCTTAAGATGCAATAGCAGTACTCATATCTTGGTGGTAACTGGCAGCTGTCTAACTGTACTTAAGGCCCAAACAATGGAGGAAAATAATACCTGCTACTAGCGATCTAGCTTACTACCTAGGGCTAGTAAGGTCACTGATCTTAGAAGAGAACATACTACTACCAAGTTCCTAGTCAAATATAACTTCTAAGTGTATTCTAAAAGTAGGCATGACTTTGTTGGAGGACGTATATCACTAAGGGGTTTGTTTTGAGGTCTCAGAAGTTTAAGCCGGTTCTTTGCATGCTGTCTGAACATTCACATGTAGAACTCTCAGCTCTTTCTACAGAATGATGCTTTTCTGCATGTTACCGTGCTTCTTGCCATGATGATAATGAACTAAACCTCTGAACTGTGAGACAGTCCCATTAAATGTTTTCCTTTATAAGAGTTGCCACAGTCATGGTGTCTCTTCACAGCAATAGAAACCCTAAAACAAATCCTGACACAGACATGTACAGAGAGAAACGCATGTAAGACAACATGATTAAGATTAAAAAAGAAACCTACAAACCAAAGCCAGATGCTTCAGAAGATACCAATGCTCTTGGTCTTGACATTTGATGTTTTATCTTTCGAAGTGTGAGAAAATAAATTTAAGAAATTTTCTAACATTATTATTTTATGTTATGAATTAGAAGTTTTCTAAGTGGTACTTGCCTACATAAACAGATGTATCTGTTAACCAGTGACAAGATTTCTCCCAAACTGGAAATAAAAATAATTTAAAATTCAACTCTAATCAAAAAACTTTAATAAAATTAGAAAATTCTTTACAAAAAATAATTATAAAAATTCTTTGGGTACTCATTTGTTGGAAATGAAATAAAGTCCTGCAAACTTCAAATCCAAGTGTCATTCAAGAAAGCACAAGATATGGAATTAAATCCAGGAAGTGGAAAAATGGATGGGTTAATGAAGCAAATATGCATATCCAAGAAATTTACAAAACAAACAGAAGTATAATCTTACAGCTAGCAAATCAAAGGAAGGGAAAACACACTGAATAAGTATCTAGATGAAAATAAGTTCTCAAAATAGAGAAGTTGATAATAATCACAAAGAAACACCATTCTAACAGTACAAATCTGAAGTCTGTAAGAAGTGAACAATTTTCTAAGAGAAACATAATTTACATGTTTGGCTCCAGGAAAGAATTTTAAATAGCTTCATTTTATGCAAGAAGTAGATAGTTTTAAAAGGCTATTCTGTATAAGGATATGGCTTAGAAGATGATCCTCAAACTGGACAATTCAAGTGATACTTTTGTGCCAAATAAACAAGGTATGGGGGAAGGAAAATTTTCCAAATACCTTTAGAGAATATGGCAATCCATCTATTTCCATTTCTTCTCTTCTGGGACCCATTCTCCTCTGCGGGGTTGGGGATACCCATTACAAATGAAAGATCTTGAGTTAGTCCTACAAATTTAGGACACGCATACGAGATTTGACAGAGTACAGAGTGAGGATTGACTCTGTCTCCCATAATTTCTTTTATTCTGTCTGCAGATGCAAGATTCTTAGCAGCAACATTACCATTCAGGGTGATTACTGTGGTAGCTAAGACAGCAAAGAAAAAAGAAAGACTTAAAATTTTCGTTGCCTGCCTATGTAACCAGTGTGGTTTACATTGAGAGAATCCTCTGTGATGTGCTGTGATGGACTGGATTCATATCAAGAGTTTTTCCTCCAACACGGATATAGCACAAATTTGAAGATTGCAGGGACATTTCTGACTGCTTTTCTACAATTTAATTTAGTTCTTGAATATACCATCTTCTCATAACTGCCTTCGATTCTTCCCAAAGTATTAATCAATGTATATAGATCTATATACACATATATACACTTGTACAATTTACATGTACACATAGAAACACAAGCATAGACATGCTTGCACACATATACACACAAGCACACATGTGCATGCACACATACACATTATGTTTGTAATATAACAGTGGCTTCTGATTTCCAGATATATTACTGATATTACAATGATGTATTTGCACATTAATATTTAAACACAATAATGATTCCACATGAAAGACTACCACATATTAACTTCAATTATGCCAATAGTGCTGCAGATATTTAAAATTTATATTTACCAAGAGATAATAGCATATTAAAATTTATTAATAATGATCAGGTAAGAATTATTTCAATATCACAGTAATAGAATAAAATTGCAAAATCTATTAATACAATCAATGTTATAAATAGATCTAATGAGAAAAAATTGCCTTTCATTGCCTTGGGAAATTTACATGAAATTATTAATCATTAAATCTTTACTGAGAAATATCAAACTCACAAAAATAAAACAATTACTGTAATTACTAAATGATGTAAAATTAATTGGATACTTAAATATAAAAACCCTAATCTTAAAGAATAGGAAAATACTGACAAACTGCCCTTAATTTAAAAGATAAGGGAAATGAGACTTATTGGTACAAGTTTGAATTTTATACTAAGTATATTAAAAATAAAAACTGACAAAAATATAGAGGCATAAGCCTTACTTATAAAGGAAAAAATGTCCTGTTACGTACATATATGACAGTTTATCTATGAAATTCCTGTAAGAGATGATAGGATGGACAGCAAAAACATGAGGGGAAGAGACAGAGTCACGATTAAGTCACCCAGTTATGAGTCCCTTAATGCAATACAAAGCAGTTCATCTTGCAATCATAGACACACAAGCAACACTAAACCCTCATGTGCTATATTTATGTATTTATGCATTTCATGTATGCATATGCGTATGGACATGCAAGAATAATCATAAAAGCTGAGGCCATTGATTTGCAGGAGAATGAAGAAGGAGGTACATTGGAGAGGTTTGAGGATGATGGCGAAGGGAGGCAAAGAAAAGAAGAATGTTATGTAATGATATTTTAATTAAACTTTCTAATCAAAAAGCAATATTAAGATAAAGTGTACAGATTTTTAGGTGACTAGAAGAAATCCAATAAAACATAATAAAACCCTCCTCTAGACAATGCTGATATAAAAGTTTAGTACAGTGTAAAGTGGTTATATCAGATCACTGTGGGAATGATTAACTTCGCGACTAATAGTTATAGAAACTTTATAATCAGCATTGAATCTGTACTTCTCAGAGTAGAGCTGTAAAAATGTCAAATGCATCTTAATTGTAACTCTAAAGTAGATTTTAGTGGACTGTAAGTATTAAAATAAATGTGTGAATTTCTCTGTCACCTAAAAATATATTGATCCTATTTGACTATGCATCAGAATCCAGATGTACAAATATATAATAGTATAGGTTGTTATAAGAGGCCACTTGTTTGTTCCCAGATGCTCACCCCCAAAATAACCACACAAATTGTATTAATTGAATCAATGCTCGGCCCATTAGCTCTAGCTTCTTATTGGCTAACTCTTACATCTTAATTTAACCCATTTCTGTTGATCTGTGTATCGCCACATGGCTATGGCTTATTGGCAAGGTCCTGGGTTCTGTCTCTGACAGAGCCACATGGCTTCTTCTTGACTGTGACCACTCTCTGTTTTTATTTCTTCTAATCTGGTTATAGTCTGTAAAGTCATTGGCTGAAAGCAGATTCTTTATTCGTTAACCAAAAAAAGCAACACAGACAGAAAAACCTCCCACAATAGGTAAAAATCCAAGTAACAATATAAAAATGATAGCCAAATCTAATAAACTTTTGTAGTAGAGAGGAGTATGAAAGGAGAATGAAGAATTACAGCAATAAATACCGTCCCTGTGAATATCTGCTATGGGTGGTACTGTAGCCTAAGTCAGCCTTGCTAAGACTACTGCTAGCATATTGCAGTAAGAAGCTATATTGAGACCTCATTACTACGCCTTATTTTGGAACTCTCTTCAGCTACGATGGTGGCTCTATACTAGATCATACCTTCCCTTCTGCAGCAATCTAGATCAAGGTTCAGATTGCCAGAGGACTGTAGTGCCCACTCCTCACTATAATTTATGTTTACCATCTATATTAGCTTCCTCTCATTGTTGTGACAAAGTACCACACACTGGTTAGTCTGAGTAGCAGAAATTTGTTGTCTCCTAGCCCTTGACACTAAAGGCCTAAGATCAAGAAATCCATGGAAATAGTTCCTTCTGAGAGTTGTGATGGAAAAAATTCTATTCTTGGCTTCTCTCTATGAAAACAGATCTTATTAATCTCATTTTCTCCATATTATTTCCTCATAACTATGTAGCTCAGTGTCCAAATGTCCTTTGTATTATGAGGAGAGATACTGTCTATGTTATTCCCCAAACCTTGAATGAACACATTTGAAATTAATTACCACAGCAAAACCTTAATATTCAAACAAATCCATCTTGTGAGGGTTAGGAATACAACATGGATGTGTGGAAGGGTTGTGGTTCTTCACTTTAGCAACATCTTACATACTGTACTTTTATTGACCCAATTTTCCTCTTTACACTCCAAAACAGGGACTGACTTAGAAGATGAAATCTCAGAAACTGTCTGGGCATAGACTTCTGTAACATGCTTCCCTCTGAACATGACATTTGCCCATTGGTACTGTCAGTCTTAATGGAAGGTGGACTGTCAAATGAATTATTTGAATCACTGAGGCCACTCAGTGATTAGGGAATAATGGCCATTGATTTATACAAGAACTCATACACTTGCTTTCATGTGATACCAGTAAGAAACAGGGCAGAGATACTGACAAGTACAATGCAAAAGACCAGTCCTTTGATATAGTGCAAGGAGACTTTGATTAGATGCACAGAATATTGTGGTGTGAAAGATGGCTCATTTAGTAATGTGCTAGTAGCGTAAGCAAAATATCTGTCTGGGTTTATTCCTCAGCACCTACTCTGAAGATGTAAACCTTCAGATTAGAATTGAAAATCACTAGATAGTATGTTTTTTTTTTTAAATCTGTGCTGAGTCCCTTAAATCTTTTGTTCAGAATATCCTAAAACTTCAGAGATGTAGAAAGGGTTTAATTCTGTTGATGTCAGAGACCCGCCCTCTTTCTATTCCAGTGCTATTAAAAATTACCAGGTGGCCAATCCATTGCTTCCTTGGGATCTACCCTTGGCCAGTCAGAACAGCAAAGATAAAACAAAAACAAAAATAAATTAAAAAGAACCCCGTAACTGTTCAAGTTGATGTGGATTGCAGAAAGGGAACATTTATTCACTACTGGTAGGAAGAAGAAGGTATAATCATTATAAAAATCATTGTAGAGGATCCTAAACTCATTACACACACACACACACACACACACACACACATATATATATATATTATTTCTGACATATTTCAAAGAACTACATATCTCTTATAACAGAGACACTTGTTCTTCCATGTTTCTTGCTGCTCTATTTGCAAGAGCCAGGAAATGGAAATAGGCTCATTGTCTATCCACCAATAAATGGGAAATGGAAATGTAGTACATTTACAGAATGGGATTGTATTTATGTTTTAAGAAAAATGAAATTCATTTTAGTTTTAGAGAGTGGATAACCCTATGCAGACCATGTTTGTTTCAAATGCACGACCCTCCTGCCTTAGCATCCTGAGTACCTTCGGTAGAAGTGTTTGATACAACACTTCACTTGATGACAGTCTTAATCAAATATTTGAGAAAAACTTAAATAATAAGCTCTTATCCTCTCTTAGAAAGAATAATCACTGTGACTGGTAGAGCAATATATTTGTGTGAATATTTTATTACACAAAGAATATGCTATAAAAAAGGAGGCACATGATGGGAAGACACAACCCAAAAGTTAAGAGCCAAAAATATGCCTATTCTTGTGATGACCAGCTCTTATCGATTCCACTAAGCAATCGCTGCCTAGTTCAAAGAACATGGTTGTATCACATCTCTGAGGCTCATACTGTGTTCTAACATTGGGAACTATACCGGAAAAGCAGGCAATCATATGATAATACTCATGTTGTCCTTTTTGCTGAATATCCCAGGTCTATTACCACATCTAGAATTAAGTAAGAACCTAAGTTTATACCTTATAAGTTACACAAAGTCAAATCACATCACAAGCGAGACAACAGTCATGATATTATAAATACACGCACATATATATAATACATGCATATATATGTATAAATATGAAAATATATGTAATTAATTCTGAAATAAAAATTCAATATTATTATTTAAGAAAACCTGTTTATGCTTTATTTTATGTGATGTTTGGCCTGAGTGTGTATGTGTACCTGGTACCTGAAAAGAGCTTTGAATCCCTGGAACCAAAATTATAGAGCATTCTGAGGTGCCATGTAGGTGCTTCAAATTGAATTAAGGACTCTGGAAGAGCAGCCTATGTTTTCAAGCACCGAGTTATTTTTCCAGCCTCACATATAAATCTTTTGTCAACTCCTGATATCCATGAGTTTGGAAGTCTCACATTCCATTTTAAATCTATACTCATTATGTGTACATGATGTTACAGTTTCCCAGAGTAGACAGCATCTTATGTCAATCAAATCTCAGACCCCCAGGAGAGCAGATTTAGGCCTTCCTGCAAAGCATCATTGTAAACAGCATCACTTTATTTACTCTGAGTTCTTCCAAGCTTAAGGATTGCTAGGCAGAATCTTTTGTTAACTGATCAACATTATCCATGATAACTTTCTAATGAGGATGGACTCTCTCTGGATTCTCAGCTGTGTGATCATCATATATCCAGCCTTCCATTTCTCATTGTCCCGAGGCTTATTCTCTTTCACTTCTATATTTGTGAACCAGCAAAGCCCTGGAGTCCTATTACTGACCTTCATTTTCAAAGTAGCATTGCCTTCCCTATTCACTTGTCACTTCTTTTCAAAAGGCTGTTTATTCTTGGATCTTCAGGGAATTCTCTTACTTTTTCTAAGTTCAATAATGCATGAAAAAGTCCCAATGTAAGTAGGTCTTTTCAGAGAGAGCACTTTAAATTACTGAATTCAGTCTAATGTGTTTCCTAACATTTTGTAATAATAGCAATGCATTTTTGAAAACATTTATTTAGAAAATGCTTGGATTGAAATTAATTTAATTTAAAATTAACATCCTGTAATAGGTTGTCTTAGTTTGGATTTTTATTGCTATGAAGAGACACCATAACCAGAGCAACTCTTATAGAGAAAAAATTTAATTGAGGGGGCTCACTTATAATTTCAGAAGTTTAATCAATTACCATTATGACAGGGAATATGGCAACATGCAGGCAGAAGTGGTGAGACTGCTGAATCTTGCAGGCAACAGGAAATCAACTGACTGTCACACTGAGTGAAGTTTGAGGAAAAGACCTCAAAGTCTGCCTCCACAGAGATACACTTCCAACAGCAGGTGTTGCCCAGATTAAAGGTGTTCCCTCCAGCCACAAGGTCTGGTTTAAAGGTCTGTGTCCTCCAGCCTCCTCCAACAAATCCACACTTCCTCCAACAAGGCCATACCTTCTAATAGTGTCACTTCCTATGAGTTTATGGGGGAGAAATGCATTCAAACTACCACATAAGTATTAGTTTTGTATATAACAAATATTGGAATTATAAAGGTATGCTGAAGAAGTTTTATTTGAATAACTATCACCTTATAACTTATGGAAGTAGCTAGGACATTGGCATGGTATTGAAATTCCTATAATTATTGAAGTTGTTTTTTGTCTTAATCCCAGCTTTTCTAATATACAGTGAGAATTCAAAGGCCTTAGAGATGGCTCTGGGTTAGGGATTTCTGCAAAAGTATAAAAATCTGAACTCAGATATCTAGAACCCAGGAAAAAAGCCAGCCACAGCATTTATAATATCATTGCAGTGACCTGTAGATCCCAGATGCTCACTGGCTGGCCAAACCCAATATGCAATGTCTATGTGAAGTGACAGACTTATCAAAGGAACAATAAAGCAAACTAAAGATTGATGTTTTCACCCATGCATATATAGATGAGGGCACCACTGAATTTCAAGTTGACCATGATATTCCATTAGAACTCTGTTATAGAAGTTAGCTCAATTCAGGAAATAACCAGGCTAGCTAAAAGATAAAACAATTATATTTTTATTTATTATAAGGGGAAAACTCATGAAACAGGAATGAGAATTCCAAGCTCAGCTGTGCTGCGAGGGAACCACACAGAGAGAGGGCACCTGGGCCATGCTGTTTTTCTCTGGGTCCCAGAAAGCCACACCCTAACTTGGTCCCACCTCTTTAAGATAATTTGTTGGCAAAGAGTCCCTATCACCTCCCCCTTTTGTTTAAATAAGAGCGATCCAAACCCAATATAAAACTATATACAATAGATACAGATATCAAGTATGAAATTATAACCAACATAAACATTATTAATTAAGGAACCATGATAAATGTTTTAATAGACATTCTCTTCCAAAGAGTCTAAGTCTTGCATCAGAAATAGGCCTGGATAAACCATAAGAGGATGGTAACTATGACTATCTAATCTTTAACCCCATCAAAGGCCTGAGAAGGGAGATAATATTACTTGAGTAGGCAGGAAGTGCAATCAAGCAGCTTCCAAAGCAAGCAGTATATGATGCCTACCTGACCAATCACCTAAGTCTCTTTTGCAACATTGAATCAACCAACTTTGGCTAAGGCCTAGCTTCACTGACAGACCATTTTCAGAAGCAAAAAAAATTTCAGAACTGTCATAGCTGGACTTGGCAAGGTTTGGTATTCTTTTTCCTTGTGTTCTGCTTATCCATTCTAGATACCATGTACTTTGTCAGTGGTCAAGGCATGGGCAGTTCTTTGCCCAAAGGCCAATTATGCCAAGAAGAAAACAAACTCCTAGTGGAGTGTCTTCAGTGCTCAAAATTCTCTTGGGAATAGATTGGTACTGTCAGGAGCAATCATGTCTTATGTCAACAGAATTCTAAGTTTTTTAAATGCCATGTTCTACAGATCCTTGAAGTGGTTAAAGATTACCTATCTAGACAGAATGCAATCTCTATGTATCTAAATAACCTAATTAATCTGACTATATGTATCAAACATGAACAACTTTTGACCTATAATATTTTAATACCTGTATAATTTAAAGACCAAGACTTCATGTTAGAATAATAAATAATTTGTAAAAAAAATGTGCAGCAAATTGTTTACTGGGGTTTTCTGTCCTGCCTGATTCCCACAGACATTAAGTCCCAAAGAAATCACACATAGGTCTACATTAACTATTAACTGATTGGCTCATTAGCTCAGGCTTCTTATTAACTCTTATAATTTATATTAGCCAATTATTCTTGTCTGTGCTAACCACATGGGTCGATACCTTTTTAAGCGAGGCAGTCACATCTTTCTTCTTCTGTGGCGGACTCACAACTGCAGAGGAATGGGCTTCACTTTTCCCAGCATTCTCCTATTCTCCTTGATCTGCCTCTACTTCTTATCTGGTTGTCCCACCTATACTTCCTGCCTGGCTACTGGCCAATCAGCATTTATTTAAAATATAATTGACAGAATATAGACCATGGTCCCACACCAGAAAATGAGGACAATTACCTCAAATGTAAACAATGTATAAGTATCTTGATCAGAGTTAAGAATAATATATAATGGAGTAGGAAAATATAGCCTATAAGTTGTATCAATATGCAAAACATCCTAAACAGAGGTAGAAACATGCATGTATACAATCTGACAGAATAACTTTGCATAAGTGTTTATATAATTTGAACTTGTATCAATATCCAAATACTATACCGATGTAAATATCCATAAATTATATCTCACAAGTATTCACTGTATTACATGCTATTATTATTATGTAAGTTCACACTAAATTGACTATTGTGCTCCTTATTTAACACCTAGAATTTCAGATATCTATGCAATCATTTATTTTGTAGTCTGTGATTGCAAACTAATAGGTATTGGTCTATCACAGCACTTAATAAAAAGATATGACTTTTATGCTCAACGTGTACAGTGGTTATATTAGTGAAGTGTTGCCATGGGTACATCTGATCAAAACTTTCTTCATGGCTATTTTGTCTATATTGTATGAGAACATCTAGAGGGTCTGGGGAAAGGTCATATACACTGGACATGACCAAAATTTAGTGTACATAAGTAAGCAATTAAAATTACATACTATTGAAATGTTTTGTTTTCTTGAATGTGCCTTGAATGTCAAGTTTTCCTTTTATAATTTAGATTTGTTCAACTGATATGTAAAAACATGATCATTGTACATGTTATTGGCATGGGTTTTCCTTATTTCCTTGTCTTTCACTTAGTTGGCATTGTAGGGGCTTCCAGCAAAGCACTCACCGAAAGATGCCTTTGTTTCTGGAATAAAGCTCAGTAGAAAAGTAGAAAGCAGTGTTCACCCCTGACAAGCTGTGTTACAAAGGACCTAACATCTCATTTTATGTCATTGGTTTGTTTCAACTCCAATGACGTTACTCACCTACACCAGTAATTATAAGAATCTGAATGAAACCACAAGCCTAGGGAGTCAATTCTCAAGTTCAGGCAGCTTGACACTAAGTTAGACTTAAACTGTTACCAGTAAAACACAACAAAAAGAACCCTATGTAGCTAACATTGTTTATGAAGTTGAGTGGTTCAGAGAAATACAGCCAAAGAAAACAGTTGTTGACAATTACTTTTGTGCAAAAGTCATATCTGATGAGAGTGATTTATATGCTGTCTAACAATCTTTCAAAAATTAACAGACTGATTGCTACAATACTGGCAAAATTGTAATTAGATACATGGGTCTTAGAATATTGGAGGAAATTTATTCATTTCTAGCTAGTTCCAACAATGAAGTTGTTTCTCCTCAGTAATTATCATATCAAGGCATTTCTAGTAATAAAGACCTTTTAGAAATGTTTGCCACATGGAAAAAATAAACTTATGCATTTTTATCTTATACTATGTGAGTGACAAGTCAAGTTTTGTATTTGAATTTTAATTTTGTGAGCAAATCATGGTTTACTTTCCCCTGTAAAATTCAAGATGGTATTTGTAGCAATGCAGAGTAATTAATAAGAAGGTATACAAAGATAATATTTTTATCTAGTCCCAGAACATTCTTTTCTCAGCTTCCAAACAATTCATTTATATTTATCCCTCCATAAACTCACCTATTTTGTTTTTATATATAATCAAATTTATTTTTTTGGATTTCAAAATAAAACCATTCACAGAGAGTGTTAAATATTTCTTTCAATTATTCTTGACAAGTTGTTGATATTTACCTATGAGCCAATCCTTGGGGAGTGAAAATTGCATCTCAAAGTCAGTTTCTTGCTCATATTGAACTAGTGGGCTATATTCAAAATATGATTTCTAAATACCACAAGAGGTGAACTGGAGATTCTTTATTACTTTACAATGGGCAGTGAGATTTTAAATCTCATTTTCTGCATTCTGAATTTATCATTTGACATATGTTACAAAAAAGCTGTCAGCATCTTGCTTTCTAACTGTGAATCTTCAAGATCTAGCAGAAGATAGATACTTGAGATAGACTTGGGTATTGTTTCTAAGGAAGTCCATTTTTTCAAAATAAATTGATAAAACAGGCAATTTATTAAATATTTATGGAAAAAGTTTTTATTGTCAGAGAGAAATGTATAATGAGCAAAGAGCTTGAGCAAACAGTCTGTTCTTCATACATTACATCAGGTAATTATTTATTTTTCTGTGCTGAATAGCGATGGGAAAGAACTTTGTACTCTGCACAGTGAGATAGATGGTAACAACAGTTTTAAGAGTTTTACATATCACCCCAGAATTCAATGGTGTGTGGTGGCCAGTGTACCCACCCTTCCTCCCTTTCTCCTTTTCCTTTCCTTTTATAGATTTCGTAACATGCTCCATATTTTCCTTTGGATTTTCAGTTTTAATCATCTTCATCCGTTCCCTATTCATGTCTGTTTCATCATTCATTTCAGAATCAATGTTTAAGCCTCCAACCCATATAGTAGAAAAAAGTGGTGATTAGCAATTAATTTTTGAAAAGGATTTAATCGAAGGGAAATTGGAATATAACTTTGTGACAGACCGATCAGAGAGACATATACTTTCGTTTTCCACAAAGGAAAATGTTTTCATGAAGGACTACATTCATGAAATGAAAACAGTTACTTAGTTAGCAGTTTTATTTTGGCTTTTCTGAGCAGGGTATCCCTCTGAGCATCTTCCGGTCTTCACCACACAAACTTGTTTCTCTGTTTCTGGATGTTCTCGATTCAATATCCCTCACAAAGCTGTGGTTTTTCCTCCTGTTATTCCTCTTTACTCTACATTTGCTGAAATAACTTTCTTTCTGACATAACATCTCATTCATATTCTATTTAACAACACAATTTATGCATTGGATCAGTGATTTTTCTGACTGTATTTTGAAGTAGATAGATAGTCTTATTTCTTTTTTATGAACCAGAAAGCTGCAGTGAGGCATTTTCCAATACCTCAGAGCGAAGAAGAGATGACCCGCAGTTTGAAAAAAGACGTTATGTAACCAGGGTCCATGGTGCAAAAATAGATACTGTGCTTTTGCTTGTTTGTTCATTGTCTTTCAGTGAGAAAATAATTTATTAAATGTTAGTTATTGCTGTATCTAAATTGCCAAATTCGTCTGGGATTATAATACTCTCACTTAATGAATGTTTAATGTCATGCCAGGTAAGGCAGTAGGTTAAGAAACAATTTCCAGATTTCTATGTCATGAAGGAACATGAAATTCTCACAACTCATCTCAGAATTAAAGACATGGATATAGCACCTGTCAAAAAGCTATGCAAGAAAATAGAGTGCTCTGACAGGCTTTACCATGGAGGTTCAGTTTATATGGGAGTTTAAACCATCTTGATATAGTGCTAAAATGATATTTTAAGGACAGGCTATCCAGATAAATTAGGAGAATAAAGTTTAACCATACTAAACATGTTAATATCTAGCCAGTAATACTAAGTCTGGATTAAGGGCATGAAATTTTAATATAGCCCAAATGATTAGTAGAGAGGGTAGCTAATAGTGGTGTTGCAGAGGACCTCAGAGTTTGTGTTAAGATAATTTGATTTTCTTTTAAAGAAATGTTTTATTTTTAGTTGTGTGTATGTGTGGGTCAGGGATGGAAGTTGTGTGCTCATGAGTGCAGATATCCACAGAAGCCTAAGGTGTCTGATCTCCGGAAGCAGTAATTTGAAACTATTTTGAGTCACCTAATATGGCTACTGGGAGTTGAACTTTGCTATTTTTGGGACATGCTTTTTTTCTGTTGAACCATCTCCCCAGCACCAAGAAGCATTTATTTTATTTTATGATATTGAGAAATGATTCAAATTCCAAACAGTGACTTGATATAAATGGGTTCTAGTTTAGATGTCTGAATGCAGATCAAAGAACAGATTTAAATGAGCAAAAGAGATGATAAAGGTATAAAAAGGGAATATACTCAAATGCCACTCCCCCAGTCAATCTGAGTAGTCCATTTTTAGTCACATAATTCATACTCTAAGACCCAGAGTGGATGTATGACACTATGCATAGTTACAATCAAATGCAGACTGTATTTTGACAATGCATTAATGCCTATGATAAAGTCCAAATTACAAATTAGGAACTGGAAGAAATTAACAATAAATAATAAATTACAGTAAAGCCTACATTAAGTAATGTAAGAACTACACGAATATAAACACTGGATATCTGCAGTATTTTAAAGCTATATTGCTGTTTAGAGACTGGCAGATGGAGAGCATACACCAGATAGACATTATGGAAAAAGCAGTGTCTCATACCCTTTGTCAGGTGTAGATTTGTGTCAGTGTCCATCTTCTATTTAAGGAGTATGTTACTGATGAGAACTTTCAACTAAAAGTTTTTGGGCAACAATAGGTTACACGTCACCAACGTCACAGAAGATAAAACTATTTATAAAAAGTGCTACTGTAACATGCAAAACTGGGTAACTATAATGAGATTGTATATACGCTCATATTCTGTCAAACACTAAACATCTTTTTTAATTCCCTATGATGAGAATTCTATACAATGTATTTAATCATAATCTTATTTTCCCTAAATTCTTCCCCGATTTTTACCTTGCCTACCCAACTGACTTTGTGCCTGCTTTTGCTTTTTGTTTACTCATCAGATTATGCTTGTGCTGCCCATGTTTCGTGGAGAAGTCGTCTTCCATGGGAGCTTGGTCAACTTACCAGAGGCAATGTTCTTTTAAAAGTTAATTAGATAAGAGCAACTGACTCTTCCTTTCCCAGCAGCTCTCAGTTGCCAATAGCTCCTCCGCTAGGAATGAGACATCATGGCTTCCTTCCTTTCTTCATGCTGGCATTTGATCTGTATTGAGTTTACATGGGGCTTGTGCATGCTAACACATGTACTCTGAGTTCACATATGCAGTATCTCTCTAGCTATTCAGTCTTTTGCCTCCTCTTCTACAATGATCCCTATGTTTGTGAGGAAGCACAGTTATATACAGCTGCTCCATTTACCTGGGAATTTCACAATTTTTTATTCTTTGTTCCTTGAGCCACTGTGGGTGTCTATATTAATAACCACATACGTCAGACACTATGCATTCTTCTGAAAATAAATTTTCCCTGTGTTGGAGAGTGAATGCAGGGTCTTGTGTCTGCTAAGTAAGTGTTTTTTATCTGAGTTACAGTCTGAATCCTAAGCCCTACATATCATTCAATAACATATTCAACACAATGAGAAACTAAGTAATTATTACTATGTACTGTAAGGTGGATGGAAATCATCAAGTTGGAAAAGGACAATCAAGTTTCAACAACTGGAATTAATGTTAATAGTGTAGCTTCATTTTAAGAAAAATGTTTAGCTTTATTCTTTTTCACATTAACTTATGAATGCAAGAAAAGCTCCAAATGGCTAATCGGCCTCCACTGCTATGTTATGATCTCTTGACATTAAGGAATCATTGGATAATGAAGTAGTTTTACTATTTGTGGGAAAGTCAAGGGTGGGAAAAACATTTAAGATTAACACAATGTAACTTTCCCAGAAAAACAGCCAAGGTGTTTGCTATTTCTCTAAGAAAGAAACTAGAGCACTGAGGAAAAATATGAAAACTCAATATTTTGTGATGGAGGCAGTTTGAGCTCCACATCAAAACACTGTACCAACTTGGTGGAGAGATTAGATTCAGAAAGTTGACTAAGCTTGTCTTTAGCTATTGGAACACTTAGAACTTTCCAAAGAAGCAAAAATAAACACTTTTCCAATTCAGGACACAAGAATCTCAGAGGTAGAGAAGTCCCACTAAAGATGGCTCCAACAGTGTGCAATGTAAATGGGCAAAGCAAGACAGACAAAACCACACATCAGATGGGTAAATATTGCTATACTGTCTTCATAGGTGAAAAAGCAGGACCTAGGAGAAAAGATCTGAAACTCTACAGTTGTCTTAGGATGTCAGGATGAAAAATCAGAAGTCAAGAGCATGGACATTTTATAGAGGAAGGATGAGTGAATCAAAATATCTAGAAAGAAAAAAAATAGAGTGACAGAAAGTTTCCAGGTAGGAAACTATGCACTGAAACGTACATGAATCAGTCACGCATGTTCAAGTGTATGTGTGATAGAAAGGTGGAAGCAGCACAGAAGAAAAGGAAGAAGAGAATGACTCCTCTCTAATAGCAGATACCAAAAAAAGATTGGTGCAGATGGGCCAGAGGGAAGCAATAAAACTGCCTGAGAATATTCAGAATTGAACTGATGAGTCTGTAGTTTGAAGGAGGATGTGGAGGCCTGAGTGGAATAAGAAAGACGTCAAGAACATTGCATAGATATTTTTAGACCGTAAGACAAAGGAGAAAATTGAAAAGCAGGAATGAAATCATCCAGCAGCAAGGCATACTTTGGCAGCTGGTTTCTTGTTTACAAATAAAATTCAGGAAACCTGTGAGCGGAAATATTCAAAACATCGAGAGAAGAAATTGGAGCGCCAAATTAGACTAACGGATCTGCCATTCATGATTCAGGCAGTTTTAACAATGTTTTAATGAGTGAAGTAGTCAAGAAAGTTTATTTAGCTATTTTATAGTAGAAAGTTTAGGTTGGAGGGCTCATTGCAATGACAGTTGGAATAGAATTTGTTTTAAAGCAGAAACATTGAGGACATCTAAACACACATAGCTAAAGCCACTCTCAAAAGTCTGCACACTGTATATTTGATTTCAGTTTAATGATGTCCTAAAAACATAAAGCTATGGAAGCAAGAGATGAATCCGTGTGACCATGGATTTGGAGGTTAAAGGGAGGAAAGGTTACACAGCTAAAAGACAGGGGATCCTTACTGAAACATTTGCAACCAGTATTACGTTGTGTACGGACATCATTGGTGGACCTATGCCATTTTAATTTGTCTCAATCTCTGAGTGTGACCTGTCAGTAGGAACACAAATGCAGACTAGAAAATTTAGTTAATCAAGTTCCCACATTTGCTAATTAGTTATCACAACTGGATCAAACCATTGCAAGATGTCAACAATAAAGGAGACACCCCAAGGATAATCATCCTGGGGACAGCTGGAGGTGATACATGGAAACTGTAATTTTTGTTTGCTGCCTTGTTCATTAAGAGAAAAAAAAAATGTGTGCTTTAAAAAGGTACCAAAGAATTTTTAAGGGCTAAATTTTTAATTTTATTAACAGCAAAATTAAACTTTAGGATAGCTTTATATTGTTTTGGAAGGTAGTGGTTTTTGCTGTTTTGTCTTAAGCTAGTATTATATTACTCTAGCCCAAGCTGACTTTACATGGACAGCCTTGTAATCCATAGTCTCCTAAACTCTGGAACTAGAATATCTGAGTCCTTAGGCACTGTCAATATTAATGAACTTAGAGATTTACACCTGTGTGCCTCCTCTGCCCTCCAACCTCTTTCAGGTTCTTGCATTTGAATTGCTTTGTAGCACAGACTCCCCTGGTGCTCAGTTTACAAATGTTGGTGGGAAATTCCAAGATTCACAAAGGACTCCATTCAGTTCCTTGTAATTCTTCATGGTTGTCATGATGCCTGCTGGGAGAGGGAAATCACTTTTGTCATTGGAGTGTTACCTTGTAAATCAACTACACGTGAAGGCAGGGCTCATCATCAAGAACAGCAGGCCAACATGAAACATACTCTGCGGTTTTTGTGACTTTCTTTTGTATTTTTCATTTTATTGTTTTTGTTTTTTATTATTTTAGAGAGAAAGTGAACTTGAAGTTGGTTGGAGAGGGAGGTAGGAGGATCTAGAAGGAGTTGGAGGAAGGGAAAATATATGATTGAAATATATTATATGAAAAAATATTTAAAGAAAAAAAATGCATGTCTCTGACTTTAAATGCTTTCTATATACATATTTATATAATGATATATTTATATATGTAATATACTTACATATAATTATATAAATGTCTATTTGTATCCTTAAATGATATAAACTTATGTTTTTATGTATGTTTATAGTTATGTTTATATTTATGTTTAAATTATTATGAGTTCTAACAGTAAATAGTATATAGTGAATTTATAAATTATATACATGTGATACATATCTTAAATATTACATATAATATGATATATGCATGATAGTTTGTTTTCTATTGCTTTGACCAAAAGCAAACAGGTGAGAAAAGGATTCATTTGTCTTAATTCTTCCATGTCACACTCAATCATTGAGACTTTGAAGTCAGGACAGGAATTTGGAGGCAGGAACCGATGTAAAGGCCATTGTGGAATGTTGCTTTCTGAGTTGTTTCTGACTGACATTCAACTACCTTATATGTTGGAGGACCCCTTACCCATATATGACACTGATCACAGTTGTCTGGGCCCTTCTGCATCAATCACTAATCCAGAGAATTTCCTAGAGGCTAACCGGAAGGAGATTTTTTTCATATGTGTTTTCTTCTTGCTAGAAGAGTCTAGCTTTTGTCAAGATGACAAAACTGGCACAATGATAAATAATATAATGCAATATAATTATATCTATATTCAACATTTAATGTATAATACTTATAATTACATTGTTTTAAAGATATTAGTGGCTCTTAAATAAAGCCATTGGTAGCTGGGCGGTGGTGGCACACGCCTTTAATCCCAGCACTTGGGGGAGCAAAGTGTCTGCTTGATTTTGTGGGTGGTCAGATCTGGTTATAAAGAGCTATGTGGAGATGCTACAGAGAAGAGACACACAACTTATGATGCTTGATTTAATTGCTCAAGTAGAAATGTCCATTTTCTTAGAAAGAGCAAAGAAGTATTCTGCATTGCAACTCTATTTCTTTCAACTTCCTCCTTTATAATATCTGAGGAAACAAAGATAATAATTTCTTTATCTTTTATCCGCATTCAGTGACGGTACTGAGTATGAGCCAAATCATCACATAGAATCTCTAAACCAAATTTTGAAAGATTAAGTGAGAAAACAAGATATTTTCATATAATTTTAGAATGTTCCTGCTGCAAAAATTATCAGGAAAATAACTTTCCAGTTCCTTTCTCTGGTACTTTTTGGCAGTGCTTGAAACATCTTTTTTTCCTAAAGTAGGTGGACAGGGAGTGGGCAGAGGCCTTAAAGTGGGTAGTTTCTCCAGTTTTCAATTCTGCTGCATTCTACCTGCCTTCTGGATGGTTTTATTCACTTAATTCCTTTAAGAGCAAAATATTTCCTGTAGTGTCTCTTACCTCAGATATACCCATATACTTTATTTTTTCTGTTGCAAATGATTTCAGGTTCCTAGTAGAGATGGAAGGCACTTTATAGGCAGCCGTGATTTTACCATGCAGTAGCCATGAGCATCGAAGACTTTCAGTGAAGAAATAAATAGAAAATACTACTCAATTTTCTCTCATATGCTAATTCAAATGGTAAGTTTGCATGTAGTGGTGAATTATATTTCTTTTTTCTTTTGGATGTATTTATTTTTTATTTGTTTTTATTGAGCTATATATTTTTCTCCACTACCCTGCCCTTCCTATCTCTTCACCTTCTATTCTCTCCATGATCCACATGCTCCAAGTTTCTCAGTAAATCTTGTCTTTTTTGACTTTCCATGTAGAATAGATATATGTATGTCTCTCTTAGGGTCTTCTTTGTTGTCTAGGTTCTCTGAGATTGTAAATTGTAGGCTGTTTTTTTCTTTGCTTTATGTCTAAAAGCCACTTTTGAGTAAGTACACATTATATTTGTATTTCTGGATCTGGGTTACTTCACTCAATATGATGTTTTCTAGGTACATGCATTTGCCTGCAAATTTCAAGTTGTCATTTTTTTATGCTGTGTGGTATGCCATTGTGTAATATATCACATTTTCTGTATTCATTCTTCAGTGGAGAGCATTTAGGTTGTTTTCAGGTTCTGTCTAAGACAAATAATGCTTCTATGAACATAAATGAGCACATGTCCTTGTGATAGAATTGAGAATTTTTTGAATATATACCCCAAAATGCATTTGCTGGCTCTTGAGATCAGTTGTTTCTTCATTTTCTGAGAAATTGCCATACTGATATCCAAAGGGGTGGTAGCATTTTGCACTCCTACCAAAAATGGAGGAGTGTTTCCTTTGCCCCATATCCTCTCCAGCATAAGCTGTCATCAGTGTGTTTGATCTTGGCCATTCTTACAGTTTTAAGATGTAATCTCAGACTTGTTTTCATTTGCATTTCTCTGATGGCTAAGGGTATTGAGCGTTTCTTTAAGTGTCATTTAGCCATTTTAGATTCATCTGTTGAGAGTTCTCTGTTTAGACCTGTACCACATTTTTTGATCATTTGTTTCTTTTGGTGATTGATTTTTTGAGTTCTTTGCATATTTTGGAGATCAGTCCTCTGTATGATGTGGGGTTGGTGAAGATCTTTTCCCATTTAGTAAGCTGTGGTTTGTCTTGTTGACCATATCCTTTGCTTTATAGATGCTTCTAAGTTTCAGGAAATCCCATTTACTAATTGCTTCTCTCAGTAACTGTGCTACTAGGGTTATATTTAGGAAGTGGTCTCCTGTGCCAATGGGTTCAAGTGTACTTCCCACTTTCTCTTCTGTGAGGTTCAGTGTGGTTGGTTCTATGTTGATGTCTTTGACCCATTTGGACTTGAGTTTTGTGTATGGCAATAGATATGGATCTATTTTCATTCTTCTACATGTTGATATCCAGTTATGCCAGCAACATTGGTTGAATATGTTTTCTTTTTTCATTTTATATTTTTTGCTTTTTTGTCAAAAGTCAGGTGTTGGTAGGTGTGTAGATTGATTTCTGGGTCTTTGATTCGGTTCCATTGGTCCTCCTGTCTGTTTTTATGCCAGTACCATTCTATTTTCAGTACTGTAGCTCTGTAGTAGAGTTTGAAGTCAGGGATTGTGATGCCTCCTGAAGTTTCTTTATTGCATAGGATTATTTTGGCTATCTTGGGTGAAGAACTTTTCTGGTATTTTGATGGGTATTGCATTGAATCTGTAGATTACTTTTGGTAAGATTGACATTTTTACTATGTTGATTCTACCTATCCAAGAGCATGGGAGATCTTTCCATTTTCTAAAGCCTTCCTCAATTTTTTTCTTCAAAGATTTAAAGTTCTTGTCATACCATTCTTCCACTTGTTTGATCAGAATTACTCCGAGATATTTTATGTTATTTGTGGCTATTGAAAAGGGTGATGTTTCTCTGATTTATTTCTCAGACCATTAATCATCTGTGTAAAGAAGGGCTACTCAGTTTTTCGAATTAATCTTGTATCCTGCTACATTACTGAAGGTATTAATGAGTTTGGGGTCGCTTATGTATACTACCATATCATCTGCAAATAGTAAGAGCTTGACTTCTTCTTTTTCCAATTTGTAGCCCCTTGATATCCTTTGTTGTCTAATTGCTCTAGCTAAAACTGCAAGTACTATATTTAATAGGTATGGAGAGAATAGACAACCTTGTCTCACTTCTGATTTCAGTGGGATAGCTTTGAGTTTCATTCCATAGTTTGATATTGGTTGTTGGCGTGCTGTATATTGCTTTTATTATGTTTAGAAATGTTCCCTGTATCCCTGCTCTCTCTAAGACCTTCATCATGGAGGGATGTTGTATTTTGCTGAAAGCTTTTTCAGCATCTAATGAGATGATCATGCAGGTTTTTTATTTTTATTTTGTTTATATGGTGGATTACATTCATGGAGTTTTGTATGTTGAACCATCCTTGCATCTCTGGAATAAAGCTGACTTTATCAAGGTGGATGAATTTTTTGATGTGTTCTTGGATTCAGTTTGTGAGTATTTTATTGAGTATTTTTGTGTCAATATTCATGAGTGACATTGGTCTATAATTCTCTTTCTTAGTAATATCTATGTATTGTTTGGGTATCAGGATAATTGTAGCCTCATAAAAAAGTTTGGCAAAGTTCTTATGTGGAATTCCCCTCTGTTTGTTGTGAATACCATTGGTTAATAAAAAAATCTACTTTTGGCCTATAACAAGGCACAATATAGACAGGCAGGAAATCTGATATAGAGACTAGGCAGAGTCAGTGAGCAGCCATGTAGCTGCTTCAAGAAACAAATGCAGGATACTGGACAGAACCTTACTGGTAGGCCACAACCACCTGGTGATACACAGATTAATAGAAATGGGTTAATTTAAGATGTAGGAACTAGCTTGAAAATACATAAGATAATAGGCCAAGAAGCGTTTTAATTAATACAATTTATGTGTGATTATTCAGGGTCTGAGCAGTGGGGATACGAACAAGCAGCCTCCTTCTACCATGCTCCTTCTGTTACTATTGTGTGAAACAATTTAAAGAATATTGTTATTAGTTTTTATTAGAATATCTTGTAGAATTCTGTGCTTAAATCATCCATTCCTGGGCTTTTTTTTTTTTGGTTGGCAGACTTTTGATGACTGTTTCTATTTCTTTAGCAGTTATAGATCTATTTAATTTGCTTATCTGGTCTTGACTTAATTTTGGTAAGTGATATTTATCCTTCAAGATTTTCCAATTTTGTGGAGTACAGGTTTTCAAAATATGACCTGATGATTTTCTGAATTTCCTCCATGTCTGTTGTTAATTTGGATATTATATCTCTGATTTTTGCTTAGTTTGGATAAAGGTTTTCAATTTTTTATTTTCTCAAATAACCAATTCCTGGTCTCATTGGTTCTTTATATTGCTTTCTTTGTTTCTATTTTGTTGATTTAAGCTCTCAATTTAAATATTTCCTGCCATATAGTCCTCCTGAGTGAGTTTGCTTCTTTTTGTTCTAGAGTTTTCAGGTTTTCTGCTAACTCACTACTATGGTATTTTTCCAGCTTCTTTATCCAGCCATTTAGTGTTATGAACTTTCCTCATAACACTGCTTTCTTTCATTGTGTCCTATAAATTTGGGTATGATGTATGGTCATTTGAATTGAATTTTAGGAGGTTTTTAATTTCTTCCTTGACCCATTGATGATTCTGGTGAACATTGTTTAATTTCCATGTGTTTGTGAGCTTTCTGAAATTTTATTACTGTTGAGTTCTAATTTTAAGCCAGGGTGATTGATAAGACACATGGGGTTATTCCAAATGCTTTTTGCATCTGTTGAAGTTTGATTTGTTATCTAGTATGTGTTCAGTTTTTGAGAAGGCTGCATGAGGTACTGAGAAGAAAGTATATTCTTTATGTTTGGATGGAATGCTCTATAGACGTCTGTTAAGTCTATTTGAGTCATAACATCTGGTAGTTCCCTTATTTCTATGTTAATTTTCTGTCTGGAAGACATGTCCAGTGGTGAGAAGGAAGTGTTGAAGTCTTCTACCATTAGGGTGTGGGGTTTGTTGTGTGATTTAAGCTTTAGTAGTGTTTCTTTTACATATATGGGTGTCCTTGTATTTGGTGCATGGACATTTAGTACTGAGACTTCCTCTTGAAGATTCGTTCCTGTGACTAATATGAAATGTCCTTCTTTTTCTCTTTTGATTTTAGTTTGAAGTCTAATTTGTTAGATATTAGGATATCTACACCTGCTTATTTCTTAGGTCCATTTTTGGAAATGGTTTTCCAACCCTTTACTGTGAGGAGATGTCTGTCTTTGAGGTTGAAGTATGTTTGTTTTATGCAGCACGATAGATTCTGTTTTTGTATCCAATCTGTTAGCCTGCGTCTTTTTATAGGTTCATTGAGTCTATATATATTAAGGGACATTAATGACCACTGGCTGATAGTTCCTGTTATTTTAGTTTTTGTTGTTGGTGATGTTATTGTGTGTTTTTCCCTTCCTTGGGATGTGTTTCTGTGATATCACCTATTGTATGTGTTTTTGTGTATGTAGTTAACTTCTTTGGGTTGGATTTTTCCTTCTAGTACTTTGTGTGGGGCTGGATTTGTAGCTAGGCATTGGTTAAATCTGATTCTGTCATGTAGTATCTTGTTTTGTCAGTTTATGGTGATTAAAAGGTTTTCTGAGTATAGTAGTCTGGACTGGAATCTTTGGTCTATTAGTGTCTGCATAACACTTGACCAGAACGTCCAGGATTTCATTGTTTCCATTGAGAAATCACGTGTAAATCTGATAGGTCTGCCTTTGTATGTTACTTGGCCTTTTTCCAAGTTTGCAGCTCTTAATATTCTTTTTTTTCAAATTCTGAATGTTTAGTGTTTTGCTTCTTATGTGGTGAGGGGGACTGTCTTTTTGACTGAGTCTATTTGGTGTTCTGCAAGCTTCTTGTATCTTCACATGCATATTTTTTCTTTAGGTTGGGAAACTTTTCTTCTGTGATTCTTTTGAAAATATTTTCTGTGCTTTTGAGTTGGACTTCTATTTCTATTGCTCCTCCATTGGCTATTGCTCCCTTGTACCTGCTACTGTGCAGAATTATATTTCTAATGTGTTGTTTTGGAAGCAGTTGTTTCTTCTTGTTGTTTTGAAATCCAGTGAAATAAGGAAAATACTGACTGGTTTCTACAGAGAATATATATGTGTATATATTCGTATATATATGTGTGTGTGTGTGTGTGTGTGTGTGTTTGTAAAGTTTAGATTATGCTGCCATGCACATGTGTTTTATTAGTAGCACAATTATTAATTTTATTACTTTGATTTTACTTAATCATAGAACAAAATCTATTAAAAGTAAGTCCTATAGGTTCTCTCAATCTGAAATATTTGCAGTTTTAATAACTGAGCCTAGTTAGAGCATTTTTAATTTTACTGTCTCCCTAGCAGATAGTCAAGATAACAGTTTTGATACAGCTTTAATGCTTATCAAATTGTTGGTCAGATTCTTCAAATTATATTAAAAATGTGGTGAAACAATATAATTTTCTCTATTATAAAAAACAGCTGGAGATTAGATCAACAGCATGAGTTCAGAGGTCTCTTACTGTACCTAAACAAATGCTGCTTTGGGTATTATTCAGATAATTGCCTCAGTCACGCTAATTAAAGTAAGGAGTACTCTTAGATAATTTCTAAACATTTTTGGCAATAATGGGCTCACATTCTCTCCACCAGGATCTATAAATGAAGACCAAGATAATCTTAAGAAGAACAATAACTTCTGAAGAGCAAATTAGCAGAATAATCTGCATTTTATAAATACAACGTTCATGTTTTGAAAACACTTTATTTAAAGTTTGCTTACTTATTATATGGGGAAATTATTTTTCATCTTCTTATTTCATGTTTTTCTGTAAATAGAAGAACAGAATCTTTAACACAACCCAGGGTTATAATTTTCTGCCCTCTTATTTTGAAAAGTATATGGCATGGGACCTTGAAATCTGTGATGAATACCTCTGATGTTCAATTTTTAGAGGTTCTTTTATTTTACTTTAGGAGAGATGATAGAATGGTTCACTGAGTGAATATGTTTCTTGACAGTTTGTTGAGTTACAATTTATATACTGTAGAGTTTATTTTTTATGGTGTACAGTTTAGTAATTTTTAACTTAAATGGTTATATATCAGTCACCAGGATGACACTTCGAAATATTTCATCATACACTTTCAAAATCTATCTGAATAACATCACCCCATTTCTCCTCACTGCAGCCTCGGGAAATCATCAGTCTACATTCTGCCCCTTCAGATTTACCCATACTGGCCATTTCATAGGAATGGGATCATAGACTCTGGTAAGTCCCATGTGAATTATTTCAGCACAATGTTTTTAAAACTCACTCATGTTCTAGTTCAAATCAATACTTCATTTCTTTTTATGACTTCATAAGATTCCATGGGATAGACAGATGGATCCCTGTTTGTGTTCTGGTTAGTTGTTTTATACCTCTTCATCTCATTCTTTTTCAGGCTTTTGTCCTTTGTGTTCTATTTCCAAACAGACCTTTGTCCCATATTTCACATAGTGCTTGGGTTAATCAACCTATCGAGGGGCATTTCTGCTTCAGGTTTAATTATTTCATCTTTCTACACCAATATCACATACACTGACATGTTGTTAATGTGTAAAATGCTTTTGAATTGTAAAAAAAGCTTTTTTTACAGAATTATTTTGCTTATGTGATTATTTTCTTTCCTGAAGAATTTCAGTGTATTTTATGTTTTCTTTCCCCTTTCCTAATTTATTTTCAATTGATATGAATGTGGTTGAGCTCACATCAGTTTGCACAGTGCAATGATAGCAGTTGTATAGTTCAGCATTTCTCCTCCGCTCACATCCCTTCAAAAGTTTCTTTCTTTCTTTCTTTCTTTCTTTCTTTCTTTCTTTCTTTCTTTCT
>LOEQ01007472.1:31775-42857 GCA_001685075.1 Bramus lutescens | reverse complement strand
TTGCTCATACTCTCACTCCTTCCACTCTTCAACTGGATCTCGGGAGCTCAGTCCCATGCTCTGATGTGGGTCATTGCCTCTGTTCCCATCTGTTGTTGGATGGAGGTTCTATGGTGATATTTAAGATAAACATCAGTCTGAATACAGGCTAAGAGCAATTCAGACACCCTCTCCTCTTTTGCTTAGGGTCTTAGCTGGGTTCACCCCTGTGGGTTCTTGGGCATTTTTCTAGAGCCATGTTTCTTGCTAACTCAATAATGGCTCCCTCAATCAAGATATCTCTTTCCTTGCTCTCATATCTGTTCTTCTTGCATATTGACTATACCATTCCCTCAAGTTTTCATCAACCCCCCTTCCCTTCTTTCCTCTCCTGTTCCCCTGCTCCCAAATTTTTGTCTGATTCTATTTTCCAGGTGAGTCTTTATGATTTTTTTGTGTTCACCTTATTACTTAGTTTCTCTAGGATACTAAACTATAGGATCATTCCCCTTTGTTTATGACTAGTATCCATTTATGAGTGAATACATACCATATTCATTTTTGAGGGTCTGGGTTACCTCACTCAGGATAATGTTTTCTAATTTTATCTATTTGCATGCAAAATTCAAGATGTCATTATTTTTTACTGCTGAGTAGTACTCTAATGTATAGATATGCCACATTTTCTTTATACATTCTTCACTTGAGGGGCATCTCAGTTGTTTTCAGGTTCTGGGTATTATAAATAATGCTGCTATGAGCATAGTTGAACAAAGGCTCTTGTAGTATGATTGAGCATCTTTTGGGTAGATTCCCAAGAATGGAATTGCTGTATCCTGAGGTAAGTTGATTCCCATTTTTCTGAGAAACCACCACACTGATTTCCAAAGTCGTTGCAAAAGTTTGCATTCCCACCACCAATGGATGAGTGTTCCCCTTGCTCCACAACCTCTCCATCAAAGCTATCATTAGTGTTTTTGATCTGAGCCATTCTGACAGGTGTAAGATAGTATCTCAAAGTTGTTTTGATTTGCATTTCCCTGATAGTTAAGGAAGAAGAACACGTCCTTAAGTATCTTTTGGCCATTTGAAATTCTTCTGTTCAGAATTCTCTTTTTAGTTCAGTACACCATTTTTAATTGGGTTATTTAGAATTTTAATGTCTAGTTTCTTGAGTTCATATCTATATATCTCTATCTCTCTATCTCTATCTATCTATCTATCTATCTATCTATCTATCTATCTATCTATCTATCTATCTATCNCCAAAGGCAATCTATAGATTCAATGCAATCCCCAACAAAATCCCAACACAATTCTTCACAGACTTTGAAAAATTGATATTCAACTTCATATGGAAAAACAAGAAACCCAGGATAGCCAAAACAATCCTGTACAACAAAGGAACTGCCAGAGGCATTACCATCCCTGACATAGAGTTCTATTATAAAGCTACAGTAATGAAAACTGCTTGGTATTGGCATAAAAATAGAGATGTTACACAATGGAATTGAATTGAATTGAATTGAAGACCTGGATATTAACTCACACACCTATGAACACCTGATTTTTGACAAAGAAGCAAAAAAGATACAATGGACAAAAGAAAGCATCTTCAACAAATGGTGCTGGCATAACTGGATGTCATCCTCTAGAAGAATGAAAATGGATCCATACCTGTCATCATGCACAAAACTCAAGTCCAAATGGATTAAAACCTCAATATAAATCCAACCACACTGAACTGATTGAGGAGAAAATGGGAAGTAACCTTCAATGCATGGGCACAGGAGACCACTTCCTAAATATAACCCAAGTATCACAGACAAAAATTTCTTTTTATTATTATTTTAATTATGTTTCTGGAAAGGATTTTATATTAGTGGGACAGAATTAATGCTGCTGCTGTTGGCAACATGGTGATACCTATAGTTAAACAAAGCAAACCAGAACTAAAAAGAGTGGTAATTTGACAGAACAATTGTTTATTTAAGATGATGCAATGATCATAATAATAAATGCAAGATAAAAGGTTCTACTCTCATAGATCCAGTTGCAAAGGAGTATGTAGACTTATGGCTCAGAATTGTGTTCAATGAAGGCAGCATCATGTTTCCCCAGAGTATTTGTAAACTATATTCATTGAAAGTCTTTGTTCAAATATATATATATATATAAAAGAAAAAATATATTGCTTATGTTTTTGGAGGATTGTAGTCTGAGGTTAGGATGGTGGCATGGCTCACTTTTTGGTAAGGTATGTGTCTGTTTTAAAGCTACTGTCTTGTTTATGCTGCTCACATGACAAGAGAGAAGGGAAGAGAATCAAGTTGGATAAAGGTGGAATAGAAGAAAGGAGTTAGACCATGAATGGGGAGGGAGAGGCAAGAGAAAAAGCACATTATTTATAAGGGTATTGTTTCTATGAAAGATCCTTCATGACATAAATACATCACAGGATCTGTCTTTAGATGATAGTGTATTAGGGATTCAAACTACAGCATATGCATTCTTTGGGGGAGCATAAATCTATATGCAGCATCTATTGAGTACTTTAAATTTTAGGTTATTAGAAATTTCTCACATAAGGACTGAAGAGATGGGTCAGTGGTTAAGGGCATGGGCTACTCTCACAGAGAACCCAAGTTTGTTTCCCAGAGTACCTCTCCTGATGTTTATAATGATTCCTAACTAAAGTTCCAGGGGATAAAACACAGCATCTACTGACCTCCATGGGCAGTGTGTGCATGTGGTACAGACCTATATGAGCAGACAAGACTTCCATACACATAAAACTAAAACATAAAATAAATGTACACTACTTCTGATTTAAAATTTCTAATTATGCACCCCTTTTGTTTAGTTCCTATGTTGAGTATCTCTATTTAGTTATTTCCAATCTCTTTACCCAATTCTACCTTACGTTTTGGGGTACAAAATGCAATGATTTTGAAAAATGATCAGTACAAACAGACTATTGAAGACATTTTAGTAAAACAACTTAAGTGCCACTCTGGGGAACAACGTTGATTACTTAATGTTTACCTTATAGCTTGTACCAACATGAGACTCTGATTAGTTATCACAGGTTGCATCTAGATTTATTTTGGGTCACTAGTGTAGAAAAATAGTATTATAGTAAGAAGTTGTGATATTGGAGGCTAATTTCCCTACACACATGCACACACCACCAGCTCCACACACCATAGAATCCTGCTCTAACCTGAATCTTATTTTTGTACTCTTGAAAAAAATACTCATTTATTCTCAGAATATTTATTTACTGATTTATCTGTTCAAAGTACCAGTGGGCTCTGTGTGACTCTCACTATTCTGTTCAAAAGCCTGGCAGCACATTTATCAGAAAAATTGAAGTCTTCTCATTCTGGCCTCATGGTTGCAGGACAATCTTTCACGTAGTCCTCCAGCCTGTCACTGGACTGGACCAATTGTAAAGTATGTCGCAGCAGATTTCTGAGTTTCAAGGCCTGGCCTGTGTCCTTCAGTGTTTCTCTTTGCTGATCACTGATTACTTTCCCCATTTTTGCCTGTCTAGTTTTTGTTTCTGAAGTAGACAAGGACATTATGCATTTTTCCCTCCTGTAAAACTGGCCTGAGATGGGCCAATATGAGCAAGGCTAAGAACATAAGACTGGAGCTCTCTTCCCTATACTTCCTTGTTCAGAACATTCATTTCTCCAATCATATACCTAAGTAATAATCTTCTATGACTAAATATATTTTCATTGGAAACCATTTGTGTCATGATTTTATGGAATTTACTTTAATTGAAATAATAAAACTATTTTATATTTTGTTTTTATTTAAACTTTTTTGGTGAGAGATTACTAGTTTATTTTTTCTGGGTAATTGATTTTTCTTACAGAGTTTTCAAACTATGCATAGGGATAATTGCTGTATATTTAATGAACATTTTTTCTATATTTAGAAAAGCTTTCTTTTTAAAAAAAATAATTGGACACCTTTATAATTATCCCAGGATGACCTCGAAGTGATTATGTAGCCCAAACCTGGACTCAGGTTGTAATGATACTGTTTCTCGTAGTAGAGTTCAGAGATTACAGGCATATACCATCATGTCTGGTCTTACATATTCTTTTGTCGTTTTTTTGTGAAGATTTAAAATTGAAAAAAAAATCTACTCTCATACAATACACCCCAATCACAGTTTCCCCTCCATCCACTCCTCCTAGCTCTCCAACATCTTCCATCTTCCCTCTCCCCCAGACCCATCCTCACTTCGTCTCATGTTCAAAAAAAGCGGGGGTCTCCAAGAGATGTCAGTCAGACAAAACAAAACAAGATACAATAGGATAAGGTGAAAGCTCTCATATTGAGACTGATGAAGGCAATGCAATAGGAGTAAAAGATTCCCAGGAACAAGCCAAAGAGCAGAGACAGTTCCAATTCCCACTATTAGGAGTCTCACAAGAACAACAAGCCATAACATATATGCAGAGGACCCGGTACAAACATCCAGGGTCCATGCTTGCTGTTTCAGTCTCTGGAAGCCCATGTGAGCCCTGCTTAATTGATTCAGTGGGCATATTCTCCTGTTGTTCTCCATCCCCTCCAACTCCTATAGTCTTTCGGCCTACGGTATTCCTGGAACTCCAAGGGGAGGGACCCGAAGAAGACGTACAATTTAGACTCTACATAATATCTGACAGTGGCACTCTGTACCTGTTCATATCTGCTTCCTGAGGAAGCCTCTCTGTGGGAGCCTAGTTTGTTTGGATGCTCACCTTCCTAGACATGGATGGAGGGGAGACCTTGGACTTCTAACAGGGCAGGGCACCCTGACTGCTCTTAGGACTGGAGAGGGAGAGGGAGAGGGAGTGGGGGGAGGGGAGGGAAAAGGGAGGATGGGAGAAGGTAGAAATGTTAAATAAATAATTTTAATAAAAAATGGTGAAAGGAATATAATTGAAATCTAAAGTCAAGTAATAAAAATATGACCCAGGAAATATTTGAAGTTTACTATTTATCTTAAACTTGGTAGGTGTGTTTTTCTTTTATTGGATACATCTAAACACTGTATTTATAGTCTATTGGGATTGGTTGGACTACTTATTGCTGTCACTGTCATTCAAGAATGCAGGTGAACATGTACATGACAATTGTAAAGGAAATGAATAAAAGACAATGGACTATAGTTTTAGTTTGGGAATATTGCTTAGAAATTTGAAACATTAAGGTGGAAAATGTTAATAGAAAACATGCTGGTCTCCTTCAGATTTCTGGGGGAAAAATCATGCTGCTATCATTTGGAAACTCTCTGTAAAGTCCCTGGGCTTTTATTGGGGGTAGAAGCAAAAAACAGCATTTCAATATCTTGTACCTATTTCTTACACCAATCAGACAAATTATCTGCATGCTACTTTATTATCCTTTATTACGCCAGATTTTGTTTGGTCACTTCATTTTATTTTATCTATTTTTAAAATCTTAGTAACTTAAGATTGATTTTGATATTTTTTTCTTTCTTTAGTAGAACTTTTTATCAATATTAGTGTACATGATGGCAAAGGGTTTAGAGACACCAGCATTTTTTGGATATATACTATATGACACCACTAAGCACTCAAGTCTCATCTACCAGTCATGAAATTTATGTAAAGGATACCATACTGATATTTGCTCACAAAGGAAATCAGAGATAGAAAAACTACACATCATGTAGAAACAAGTGAATGGGAAACGAATATTCTAAACAAAAAATTATGAGGATGTTTATGTATTGATGGAAAAGGTATGATGGGGCAAATGAAGAGGCACAAATCATAAAAACAAAAACTGACACAAGCATGTTTATTTCCAGAGTGGTTGTACAAGTTTGCACTCCCACCAGCAATGGAGGAGGGTTCCCCTTACTCTCATGCTCTCTGGCATAAGCTATCATTGGTGCTTTTGATCTTAGTCATTCTGACAGGTGTAAGATGATATCTCAGAATCATTTTGTTTTCCTTTTCCTGATGGCTAAGGATGTTCATATTTCCTTAAGTGACTTTCAACTATTTGAGACTCTTCTGTTGAGAATTCTATGTTAAGATCTGTACCCCATTTTTAACTGGATTATTTGGTATATTGACGTCTAATTTCTTGAGTTCTTTATATATTTTGGAGATCTGATGTGCAGTTGGTGAAATCTTTTCCCATTAAGCAGGCTGCCTTTTGGTCTTATTGATTGTGTCCTTTGCTTAACAGAAGCTTCTCAGTTTCAGAAGGTCCCACTTATTTATTGTTTGCTCTCAGTGTCTGTGCCACTGGTGTTATATTTAGGAAGTGGCCTCCTGAGCTCATGCATTGAAGACTACTTCCCATTTTCTCTTCTATCAGGTTCAGTGTGGTCATATTTATATTGAGGTCTTTAATCCATTTGAATTTGAATTTTGTGCATGGGGCTAGATATGGGTCCATTTGCATTCTTCTACATGTTGACATCCAGTTATGCCAGCATCATTTGTTGAAGTTTCTTTCTTTTTTTCCATTGTATAATTTTAGCTTATTTGTCAAAAATCAACTAGCAGTGGGACCAGAATGTATCCCTAATGCTTGTCCTGACTTTTTGGAGCTCATTTCTACTTGTGGAATACATCGTTCAGCCTAGACGAAATAGGAGGGGCCTTTGTCCTTCCTCAAAGCAATGTGTCTTACTCTCTGCAGAGTGTGTGGGTGGTGGGATGGAGATGAAGTGGGAGGGAATGGAAGAAGGGGAAAAAGTGGGAACTGGGATTGTTATGTAAAATGAGCAAAGATATTTTTTAAAAAATAAAGTAAAATTAAAATAAGATTAAAAATCATTAGGAGAAAAAAATTGACATCAGAAATATAATCTCATTCTGGATATTGAGCTATTCTAAAGAATATGTTTATTGGGGAAGAAAATTTAATGCAATAAAAGCATATATTTAAAAGTGTTGAGAAGATCTAGCAAAATAATACCTGGTATTCAGAAAGTATACATCAAACAGTTTAAAAATGATCTGCCCTCTGGGAAAAGTGAATGAGGGAGAAACATATTTTTCAATGTTGAAGAAAGCAAACTTAGAAATATTGTCAGAGCTCAGAGTGGTATCACTGATTGTATCCACTGAGTAGGCAAAAACACATACTGTTTCTGTACTGGAACACCAGCAGAGATATACTCCCCAAAAGACCTCGGTGATTGCCTGTTCCCACCTTCCTGCCATCTTCCTTACTAATCGTTTCTCCATGTCCACAACAGCTACCTCACTTTTCCTTCATTCTCTACTTAGGATAACCAATGACTCCTGTTGATCCTTGACTATTAGTAGACACCTACCATGGTCTTCAGGCTACTCACAGAATCTCCAGTACTCTGTGAGAGTGTCTAGAAAATGCTACATATTCTAATTGTGCCAACTGTACTTCTGGGTAGCTCACACCAGCTATCACGCATCTTTGTGACCACAATTCAGATCTAGATTTTCTGGCCTCCCAGCCTAAAGTAGTCCTCAATAAGAAGATTGTTTTTCTCTTACCTCTTTAAGCTCCCAGATTTCCTTTTCTAAAGGACAGGTAATCGGTTTATATATTCATTACTTTAAACTTTATTTTGTCCTGCTTTGACGACGCTATGGTATTATCCTCTGGATGACAGAATTCATCAGCCTCTAATGGACTGACAAGAAAACTGTGATTTCTGAGTGCACTGTCTTTCCTAGTTTACCATGATTACCAGAAAGAAAAAGCCTGAAGAGGGGTTAGGGCTTATGTTAATTTCCATTTAATTTTAGCCTCAGATTTTTAAAGGCAGTGGTAATGTCTCCATATGAATAGTGATATTTAATCAGTCCAGGCTGTCAGGCTGATAGTAGTGCTTTTCAAAAAATTAGAGAAAAATGTGCTTCTTAAGTCCATCCTCCTGCCATCCAGGGAGCAACAAATCAGTTATGGAAAGTCAAACACTATGATTAAAAGGCTCATCATCCCTAGGGAGTCTTTCATACACATATATTTAATATTCAACTTGGCTGTACTACTGTGCAGACAGCTTTTGCTATGTCTTAGTGGCATTAATTGTAATATTCTTATGCTAAGAAGAACTGTGACTTTTTCTCCTAATACTACATTACAGTTTATTAGTATTCAAAATCTACTGTGTGACACAGTTATGTTAGATAATGATATTGGTAATTTTACAAGCAACTGTTATTTACTAGACACATAGTAAAGTATCACCAAAACGTATTTTAAAATATTGATATTTCACTGTGATTTTATGAATTTGCTTCTTTTTTGGTGACTTTTTAAATTAAAGACTTGGTTATGGTCAATGAAATTTACTATGTATCATGGTAACAGAAATGGCCCTGGTTAAACTCAGTATGTCACAAAACAGAAAGGCATGAACATAGGAAAAGGAATAGTGAGAAATATGGGTCACAGGGATTGACAGTTATGGGTGGGACATAGGGAGGAAAATGGCATGACAGCACCTAGAATGTACTATGAACACGTGTGGAATTGTCAAAGATCCAATTTAATTAATAAAACAATTTAAATGATCTTATAGGGCTATGCATTTTATCACAGGATACACTGGTCTAAGTTGTTCAGATAAATTAGTAGCAGAAGATTTTATCATCCAGGATCATCCATCTCAGTGTGGCTTGATTTCCTGGAAGTCTGGAGACACTAGGCAGCAGCCTCAGACCCTGTTTCTGGCAATTGCCCAACATGAGTGATCACTAGAATCTTGCTGTCCTAAGAAATCAATTCATATTTGAATACTGAGATGAATAGTCTTGTGAAGGCTACTATCCTAGTGTGCATTCTACTGCTCTGATAAAACACTCTCCAAAAGCAAGTGGGAAAGAAAGGTTTATTTTGGTTTACAGGTTGCAATTAATCTTTGAAGGAAGCCGAAGCAGGAATTGAAGCAAAGGTTGTTGGGGTATACATACTACTATTTGCTGGTTTGCCTCCCCTGTCTTACTCCGATGCCTCTCCTACAGTCTTATCCTACCAACTCAAGGATGGTATTGCTCACAGTGCCCCCACATGTCAATTAACTATTAATAAAATGCCTAACAGGTATACTTACAGACCACTCCAAAGAAGGCAGTTCCTCAGTTGTGATTCTCTCTTTCAAGGTATGTATGTATAGATTTTCACCAAGTTGACAAAAACTAATGATGAAAATCTGTTTGGAAAGATCTAGAATATTTCTAGTATTTTAGCAACAAGAAGATTCCAGCTCTCAAGGTGTGCATATGATGACATGTTCATTTTCTCAGAAATGGAAACTGTGAGGAAAATTTCTTCTTTGTCTAAGATTTTTACTTTTTTTTTAAACAATGGCTTCTTAAACTGATTCACTACTTCCATTATAGCAGACCCTAGCGGCTAGCATCTCTTCAGAGACAAAGTCCGCAGATCTGTTCCCCTCTTCCTTTCCATCACCCATGTAGAGACAATGAGATATATTTTGGGGGAATTTTCTCGGTTCTTGTGCTTATGCCCATGTCAGCTTTGACATTTGTAGGATTTATATTTATGTCAGGATGATGATGATCATAGCAGGTGAAACTGTGGTGTCCTAATTCCACAGGGAAGCAAGCTAGAAAATCAGATAGGGTTACTATCTACAGCGAAGTTTTGTGGTTAATTTCTTGTGATGAGTTTGGTGTTTTCTGGAAATACATTTCACTCTTTATATGAGGCTATGAACATTCAAGAGAGCAATGAGTTTCTTCAAAGTTGACTTCTTATAAATGCAAAACACATTTTAAAATCACCTTCAACAACTATACCTAGAGTGTGGTTTAAGCAAATACCTGGTGACTATAACATAATCAAGTTGAAACATGTTTCACATTCACAAAGACCTATTTTCCAACCACCATCTACCCAAACTGAAATAGTGTGAAAAGAAATGTATGCAAAAGACATAAAGTATAGAGCACCTGAGAAAGAGCTAAGTGTTGCTATTTGTTCATTTTTCTCCAAAGCTGGTAGGACTACCCTGCTCACATTCCCATTCCTTCTGCTCCTCAACTGGACCTTGGGAGCTCAGTCCAGTGGTCCATTGTGGGTCTCCGCCTCTGCCTTTATCCATTGCTGGACAAAGGTTCTATAGTGATATCCAAGAAAATCATCAGTCTGACTACAGGGCAAGGCAGGTCCGGGAACCCTCTCCTTCACTGCTTAGGGTCCTAGCTGAGGCCCTCCCTGTGTAATCCTGGGAATTTTTCCAGGTTTCTTCTAACCCCACAATGGCTCCCTCAATCAAGACATCTCCTTCCTTGCTCTCATATCTGTCTCAGCTCCATCTCAACTACCCCACTCCCTCAAATTCTCCTCAACTCTCCCCTTCTCCCCTCCTCTTCCTTGTCTCCCCTTCCTTCTACCCCCACCCCATGCTCCTATCTTTGTCAGGAGATATTGTCAGTTTCCAATTTCCAGGTGGGTCTATATATGTTTTTCTTTGGTTTCACCTTATACTTAGCTTCTCAAGGATCAAGAACTACAGGCTCAATGTCCCTTGTTTATAGCTAGTATCCACTTATGAGTAAGCACATACCACATTCACCATCCTGGGTCTGGGCCACCCCACTCAGGATAGTGTTCTCTAATTTCATCCATTTGCATGTTCAAACTCATAGAGATTCACCCGCATCTGTGTCCCAAGTGCTGAGTTTGAAGGCATTAGTCACCACCACCTGGCTGTTGTACTTTTTCTAAGGCCTTCATATGCATCACTGTGTTATTAGTTTGAGAATTCTCTCTCTTCCTGTCTTAAATAGCCACTTTAGCCCTATAAAATTTCCTGTTCTCTCCACCAGCACAACTCAAAGAAGGGAAAAACACAAACACTACCACCAGAAAAAATAACCTGAGTTAACAACCACTGGTCATTAATATCACTTAGTATCAATGGACTCAATTCACCTATAGAAAGGCACAGGTTAAGGGAATGGATACTAAATCAGGATCAAACATTCTGCTGTTTATAAGAAACACATCTCAAACTCAAAGACAGACACTACCTCAGAGTAAAGTGTTGGGAAAAGGTTTTCCAATTAAATGGACCAAAGAAACAAGCAGGTGTGGCTA
>LOEQ01007472.1:3030-21816 GCA_001685075.1 Bramus lutescens | reverse complement strand
TGAGATACCATCTTACACCTGTCAGAATGGCTAAAATCAAAAACACCAAGGATAGCCTATGCTGGAGAGGATGTGGAGTAAGGGGAACACACATCCATTCCTGGTGGGAATGCAAATTGTGCAACCACTTTGGAAATCAGTGTTGTGGTTTCTCAGGAAATTCGGGATCAACCTACTCCAGGATCCAGTGATATATCATAATTATCAAATTACTGGCAAAAATTCTATGTGATTCTTTTAGTAGATACAGAAAAGTTACTTAATGAAATTCAACATCTGTGCATGAGGTAAATACGAAACAAATAGGTATAAATATTATATTTCAGTGGCCCAGCATTGGTGGCACATTCCTTTAATCCCAAAGCTTGGGGAGTAGAGGCAGGTGGATCTCTGTATGTTTGAAGAATGCTGTGGGATAATCCTTCTGTATGTTGTAGATATGTATTACTGTCATTGGTTAATGAAAAAGCTGTTTGGCCTACAACAAGGCAGAATAAGTCTATGCAGGAAAGCCAAACTGAAAATTCTGGGGATAGAAGGGCAGGGTCGGAGAGAAGTCAGCCAGCCACTGCGGAAGTAAGATGCTATAAAACATGAGCCACATGGAAATACATATATTATTATAAATGGGTTAATTTAAAGGTAAGAGCTAGTTAGTAATAATTCTGGACTATTGGCAAAGAATTAGTATTCACATATAAGCCTCTGTGTGTTTATTTGTGACTGGATGGCTGGGACAGGAAATGTCTGTTTACAGAAGAGGGCATGTTCTACAAAGTTTCAGAACAACTTGGACTGTTAAACAGATAAATGCTGACTTAAACACACACACACATACACACACACATACACACACACATTCATGTGTGCCCATGCATGCACAAACATGCATATAGATTATAATGTATTGTTTTTTTATAATAGGAAACTACCAACATATTTAGTGCATGGCTTTTGCTGAGGAAATGTGAACAAATGCCTGTTCACTCAAAATTAAGCACTCACAAGAGACCAGGGTTATAATAACATGCAAGCATAACCTGATGAACCAATGAGTTTGTAAGGGTTATTTACAGCATCATGGGTGACTCAAAGGAAGTTACACAGCCAAAAAATCCTGACATAGCATGTTTGATGCTGCATGCTACATTTCCAGGAATTTCCTTCATAGTCTGTATACAGCTTCACCCTTACCAATTGTTTATTGCTTAGATAAACTTATAGAAGGAATTTTTAATCTTGTAACTTTCTGTATTTCCTGAATATAGAAAGTTTCATAAGTTTGACGAGTTTTCTGATTCTATGTGCTTCCTCCAGCAGAGGATGTTTCAATATAGAAGAAAAAGCTATACAACTCTTCTACATTCATAATGCTTTCTGAGTCTTGGGTTGGGTAGTACAGATGCATCATTATTTTCTTTCTTTTATGTCTGAACATTGGCTTACGATATTAAAGAGTCATTATTCTCCTGAGTTGCTATTGGTCATTTGGGCTGTTTAGAAAAACAAACAAAGCCAAATCAAACCAAAGCTAGCTAAACCAAAGAAACAAAACACTCAAACAAAAATATTCCCTTCCAAAATTGGCTCAAATGCAGCAGTTTAATCTATGAGTATAAAATATTTAGAAGGCAGTCTTCCAGGCACATGATATTCTTTTCAGAGAACAAAATTAGCTTCCTCACTTGGGCCTCTAACCTTCCTTGCTACCAGTTTTCTCTACAGCATATAGTACCAAATATAGATTAGCAAGGAATTGGTTGCAGCCACTAACAGTTGTACCACCATTACACTAGCAAACACACCTTTACTGGTATACTGTTAGTGTAGCACATAGAGTCCATAGTCATGTAGGACTATTTGGGAAATTATGCCCCAGCATCCTATGTAGCACATGGTGCTGCTCTGAAAACCATCCATCAAGGGGGAGATTCTCCAGCTCAGTCCCAGCTTGATTTCTCTATGCCCTGTTGTGGAATATTATTTTAAGATGTGTTACATTCACTTATGCTGTGGAATATTTGTTTAATGATGCAAAGATCCGTTGCATTCTTTTATGTTGCATTTGTTAAACTCTGTGTAGCTGTTCTATTGTGCCTCTCTCAAACCTGATTGATCTAATAAACAGCCCAATGGCCAATAGCAACTCAGGAGGAAACTCAGCCAGGTGAGGTTGGCAGGCAAAGAAGAATAAATAGGAGGAGAAATCTGGGAGGAAAAGATTAATAACAAGGAAAGGAGATAGGAAGGAGGACTTCAGGGATCACCCACCCAGCTACACAACCGGCAATAGAGCAAGAAAGAGAGGTATGCAGAAACTCAAAAGATAAAAGCTCAGAGGCAAAAGATAAATGGGATACTTTAAGTTAAGGGAAGCTGGCTGCTGGCTAGAAATAAGGCAGGCTAAGGTTAAGCATTTATAAGGAAGAATAATCCTCTGTGTAGTTTATTTGGGAGCTTAGTGGCGGGCCACCACCAAAGAGCCAAAAGAGTAAAGAACAACCAACAAAATGCCCTATGGTCAAGTATGTGGAGTCTTCTACAAAGGGTACTTAGCATGTAGTTCTGATATTCAAACCATGCTAGTCACAATATCCTTAATGATTTATGGGTTTTCAGTGGCTTCCCTAGCCAATGAGTCATAAGAAGGTATTCAATCCCTGTCCTGCAATTGTTCACTGGATTTATTGTGATTCTCTGTTATTCCTTTTCCCAACCATTCATGGTGCCTTCATTCAAATTCTATAGTTTCTACTTTGCTGTTTTTCTAGATGCTTTTTAAGATCTGTAAGACATATAAGAGTTAATATTGTACAGTGAAAATTTTCTGTATGTGGTATACAACGTATTTGAAAGGACATTGCTTTTCCTTCTAAGCAAATAATAAATTGGTTTTGGATAGCTAAGGAGATACTTAAAATAGGAACATCAGCTTGATGATGTAACATGGAAAGAAGTCATTATTTGCATCAATTGTGTCATCAAAAGGAGAAAGTTAGCTGTAGCGACCTGGATAAGAAAAGCACTACTCCAGTTAGTTTTCCATAATGCAATTACTTTCCATTAGCCATTCACTTTTTTTTTTATCCTGGAGCACTGCTGCGGGACTACTGTGCACCTTTCTACCCCTGACTGATTGGACTAGGCTGATGCATATTTTCCTGCATGGACAGAGGTTCATAGAGTAATGACATGCTTTAGCAGACTATGACTGCTCCTTGATATGGCTCTCCTGTTCTGACATGCTTCAGGCAAGCACCATAGTTTTTGCTCTTCTATTGTCAACATCTGACTACAGAAAGGCCTAATTCTGTCCCATTATACTTACTTATAGCAGAAAAGTATGCAACATATTCTTGGGGATATGACAATTCAAGGGAAAAGCTTTAATCTGGTTTACCTCTACTACCTTATCATTTACTTCTTCATTCACCCTTGTGGAACTGCTGCTCAGGTTGCAAAGTCTTCCAAAAATTCAAATGGCAGTGTTTGTTCTCCTATTAGCCCCTCCAGCCTAGTACTAATCTTACCACACTTCTTCAAAGTGACCCCCAAGATCTCTTTCTCACTCTTTTCCTGCTCTTGTGTCCTCTTTAATTGATTTAGCATTTTAAAAACCAAATTTGCATGCAGGTTTCAGTCATTCAGATCCATCAGAACCTCTCCTACTTTATGAGGATCACACCCAACCTCGGCATTAAGCAAAGCCATTAATACAGGAAGTGGTTTGAATGAGAATGTACCCTAATAAACTTATATCTGAATGCTTGCTACCGAGTAGGTGAAATAATTTGGGAAGGATTAGGCAGTGTATCACTAGGGGTGGACTTTGAGGTTTCAAAAGACGCTGTTATTCCTAGTTGGATCCCTCTCTATTTCCTGTGTATGGATCAGGATGTAAGGTCCTAGCCACTGTTCCAGCAGCATGCATGCCTTTATGCTGCCATTCTCCCCATAATGATGGTCATGGACTCTAATCCTCTGGAACAATGAGCCCCTAATTAAATGCTTTCTTTTCTGGATGGCCTTGGTTATGGTTTCTCATCACAGCAATTAAAAAGTATCTCAGACAATTCTTTACAGCTTTATAGAAAACAACGATGAAATAAAATGTTTCTCATCCCCTATAAACAAAATCTTATAAAGCTAGTATAAAACACTGCCTATTGCATGTCCAATCCCCTCAGTAATGTCTGTATTTCCTATTATCTCTTAGGTGTCATATTCATGGGAACCACATGGAGAATAACTAAGTGCCCCTAATGGCTCAAATAAACCATCTCCAAAGGCATTTATTTTTTTTCACATCCTACTAGACTGTGCAGTCTTCTTCTCTAGAGGTTGAAGTAGGAAAGTAAATAAAGTGACAGCATGCTCAGTAAAGTGTGAGAAAAAACAAGGCTGCCCAGTTATGTCACTTGAATTGGACAATCTACTAAAGATCCTAGCCTTATCAAATTAGGCACGAGAAAGAAAAATGGCTTTCCAAACACATAGTGCTGTGGAACTATTATTATGATATCATAGGGACTGTTTCAATGCCTCATGCAGTTTTACTTTTATTAAATCCTTCTGTGTCACTTCTCAAATATAATACATCCTTCTCATCCAACAAGTATTTTATTCTCATTTCTAAAATACATAAATGTTTAAAAATTATATATTTGATGTTCATTAATTCTTAACAATAGTTACAAATTAGTATCACATGACTATAATTTTTCTTTTTCTAGGATTTATTTATTTATTTATTGAGTTTTCCAACTTTATTCCTCAAGATAGTTTTTGAGTACTTGGGGATCTTTACAGTTAGTTATCTTCAGACATTGCATACCCATTCCCATAAAGTGACATTAGAAAGTTTTACTTATTTGTTTTTTAGGAATTTCATACTTGAATGCTGTATTTACATGGCTTCTACCCTCTCTTCCTCTCCATCCCTTCATATCCACTGCCTCTCAATTTCATGACATTTATTTTTATTAATTAATTTGTTTGTTTGTTTGTTAAGGACTGCATAGACTAGCATTGGACAGTATCATCATTATAACAGTATTGGGTCTTCCAGTCCTTGAAAATAGGATTCCATTCTATTTTCTTTTTTGTTTATTTATTTATTAAAAATTACCACCTCCTCCACTCCTCCCATTTCCCTCCCACTTCCCCAACTCCCTCTCCCCCTCCCTTTCCAGCCCTAAGAGCAGTCAGGGTTTCCTGCCCTGTGGGAAGTCCAAGGTCCTCCCCCTTCAATCCAGGTTTAGGAAGGTGAGCATCCAAACAGACTAGGCTCCTACAAGGCCAGTCCATGGAGTTGAATCAAAACTCAGTGCCGTTGTCCTTGACTTCTCAGTCAGCCCTCATTGTCAGCCACATTCCGGGAGTCCAGTTTGATCACATGTTCCATCAGTCCCAGTCCAGCTGGCCTTGGTGAGCTCCCATTAGACCAGTCCCATTGTCTCAGTAGGTGGACGCACACCTCATTGTCCTGACTTCCTTGCTCATGTTCTCCCTCCTTCTGCTCCTCATTTGGACCTTGGGAGCTCAGTTGAGTGCTCCAATATGGGTCTTTGTCTCTATATCCGTCCATTGTCGGATGAAGGATCTATAGTGATATACAAGATATTCATCAGTGTGGATATGGGATAAGGCCAGTTTAGGCACCCTCTCCTCAGCTGCTCATGGAACTAGTTGGGGAAATCCCCTTAGACACCTGGGAACCTCTCTAGAGTCAATATGCCAGCCAAACCTAAAATGGTTCCCTTGGTTAGGATAACTTCTTCCCTGCTCCTATATCTACCCTTCCTCCATCTCAATTATCCCATTCCCCCAAGTTTCCCCAATCCTCCCCTTCTCCCTTCTCTCTCCCGATCTCCCCTTCCCCTCAATCCACCCCCACCCCTGCTCCCAACTTTTTCCCGACGATCTTGTCAATTTCCAATATCCAGGAGGATAAATATGTTTTTCTTTGGGTTCAACTTCTTATTTAGCTTCTCTAGAATCACGAACTGTAGGCTCAATTTCCTTTGTTTATGGCTAGAATCTGCTTATGAGTGAGTACATACCATATTCCTCTNTTGATTATTGTTCTCTCAAAGTCTGTGAAGAATTTTGTTGTGATTTTGATGGGGATTGCATTGAGTCTATAGATTGCTTTTTGTGGAATTGCCATTTTTACTATGTTGATCCTCCCAATCCAAGAGCAAGGGAGATTCTTCCATTTTCTGGTATCCTCTTCAATTTATTTCTTTAAAGAATTAAAGTTGTTGTCAAAAGGATCTTTCGCTTCCTTGGTTAGAGTTACCCCAAGATATTTTATTCCATTTGTGGCTATCGTGAAAGGTGATGCTTCTCTGATTTCTCTCTCTGCTTCTTTATCCTTTTTCAGTTACTATAGTAAGTCATTTAACATAGTCTACCAAGTCTCAGAGTTTGCTCTCTGTTTCTATGAGAAAATGTTATGATCAAAAGCAACTTAGAGTGCAAAAGGGGCTGTTTGGTTTGTAACTCCTTGTTGCACCACAGTCTGTCATTGAGGGGAGTCCAGGAAGGAACTAAAGGAGGAGCATGAAGCAGAAACTATGAGTGAATGCTGCTTCCAGTTTCGCTTGCAGCCTCAAGTTTAGGTACCATTCTTATACAGCCCAGAATCATCTGTCTGCAGGATGATGCTGCCTACAGTGTACTGGGCACTTCCTTATACAGGAATTATCAATCAAGATAATCACACATAGAGTAGACACCCCCACAGACCTATCTAGTTTGCACAGTTCCTCAACTAAGACGCTCAGTTGACACCAGGCTGTATTAAGTTGACAGCTACACATACTAAAGTATATATTTCATTATATATAAAATATAATGTCTTTATTATATTATATGAAGTAACCTAAAATTTAAAGATGAAAAAGGTAATACCCATAAATACTTAACTGTGTATACAAGTCACACATCTCAATCTATGTTGAATTCCATAGCCACTGAGTTTTTATGATACTATTTTTTATCCAAATGATTGAATAAAGTCTACTGAACTTCCTTCAAATACTTTAGAAGACCATTATAGGCACCAGCTCAAAGGAATTTCCCTTCAAAAATTTTAACATTTTGATTTTTATTTGTCAGACAGAGCAGAAGAGAGATGAGGAGATAGAGAGAGAGAGAGAGAGAGAGAGAGAGAGAGAGAGAGTTTAGATGACAAATTGGTATTTTTCACTGGTTTTCACAATCTGAATGCACTCCTGTCTTTCCCTCCCTCACTGTGCCCCCTTGTGGTATGTAGAACTTTTCCCTTTGGAAAACTTTTCAAAGACCTGTAACTCAATTTCTATTTATTTCCTGTATGCATCATATTGCAATATGAAAACTTTATAATATCTCTTGATAATCAATTATAATTCACTGTCAAAGCAAACAATTCTTTTAGAAGTATTTTAAACACACATACATAACATTTAAAGATTCAGTGGTGAAATGACGGCTCAGTGCAGAATGTAGTTCTGCACAAGCTGTGGAACTCAGTTAGCATCTGAAAATCCGTGTTAAAAGACCTGTGAATGTGGCTGCATGCATCTGAGACTCCAGTGCTGGGAGTGAAGAAGTAGGTGGGTCCTGCGGTCTTCCTTGTCACCCTGTTTAGCCTACATAGTGATCTCTAAGGATAGTGAGAAACTCAGGCTCCAAGTCCTTAATTGGAGAGATGCTTGATACCGACCTCTGGCCTCTACACACATATAGGCAAATACACCAAATACACCTCCACGCTCACAAGCAAATCTCTCTCTCTCTCTCTCTCTCTCTCTCTCTCACACACACACACACACACTTGTATCTGTCTCTCTTGTTGAAAGACACATATCTACACTTAGATAGGAATACAGAATTGTAATCTGTGATTAAATTTTAAATAACTATGAATTGGATAATATCATTGTAGAATAGTTATGAAGAGGTTAGTAAATGTAATTGTAAATAAGGTATGTTTGGACTGCAATTTCTCCATGGTTTTAGGTTGTATTCTTTCAGTTATTATCAATGGAGTCTTAATCTAAAAAATGGAGTAGTAACTGGAAGAAATAAATAAGGGATAGGACTGGAAGATTTTTCCTCTTTGAAAGCAAGAAGACCATGCAAAAGGCACGTGTAGATGCTAAGGTCTTTATTAGTCATTAAAACTACAGATTTCTTGAGTTCTTTATCTTTCCAGTTCACACTAGGTTCCACTCCCAAGAACGTCGGCTTACAAAGGTCAATATCTTTCCATTTACCACACATAGGCATATATTTTGAGCTACTTCATCAAAGTATTTAAAACATACAAAAATTGTTCTGAGAAGAATTTTGATACTTATCGGAAACGTCTTAGGTGGTGTATATATTCAGTCAATATATTTTAATTAAGTAGCAGCTGAAGGCTTAAAGACTCCATCAAACTCGTAATATGGAGAGATGGAGGCAAAGTAATGGTATGCTTATGAGAGGTAGACGGTTGTCACACTGGATAGACCCTGAAAATATGAAACATTAAGGTCTATTGTACAAAGTCAGTTCAAGTAATTGTTGTTGTTTAAATTGTGTATACACACAGGTGCGCACAAGCATCGGTCTGTGTGTATGTATGTGTGCACATGTGTGTTTTGTGGGACACAATGAAAATGAATTTCTCTTATTTTGAAGTAATCTGAGTAACACTCAAACATGTACTGACTGTACATGAACCATGCTCCATATGAAAGAAAAAGTAAAAGAATATAGTTTCTTCAATGTAACCTCATTTACATGAGTCAAGATAATAACAGCCCGTGGATGTACCTTAGCAACTAACTGGCGATTCTTCAGTATTTTCTCAAGGTTATTGAAAGACTGAGACTAGCCTTTGAATTTTAAGTGCACTGTCATTTCATAGTGCCTTTCTATCCTGTTGGTGGCACTGTGTACATAGGAGTTATGAAAAATGTATGGAAGCAACCACTTCCCTTTTAGCTTGTAATATTAATTCACCACTTGTCTTCCTAAAACATTCCAAATCAGCCCCTAACAGCTGCTAGAGCTGTGATATTCTAATCTTTTCTAAAGTATTCTCCCATGATATCTCTTACCCGGTATTTGCTACAACTTTTTAAATTGCTGATATCATTTTTTTTAATATTCTGAATCGTGTTTGCCTTCCCATTCACCAAGTTTTATATAAAAATCAAGCACTGTTTGAGACTTTAGGTTTTCACCTATGACCTAGTCAAATGCAATGGTTAAACAACTAATGATAATGGACTATTATTAAAAAATCAATGAAAAAATAAAAGCTTTGTGACTCAATCCTGGTGCTTTTTTCAATTTTTTTTTCGTTTTGAGTTTATGGCATGTTTTTATAACAAGGAAAATGTGTAGTGAAGATGGATTGGAAGCCAGGAACAGTGTTGGAATGTGTTTCCCAGAATGTCATTTAAGGTCAGTTAGTGAAGAGGCAGCTCTTCAGTTAGATTCAACAGCATAAAAGGAACATTTCAGGTCATGTATTCATAGTAATTCATGTACTATAAACAGACACTTGTATGATATAAAGACGATATGCAACTGAAACCAACCTAAAATGAGTGGTTTAATGTTATTTACTAAAGCAATGCCTCATGAATGTCTCTTATTTGACCTTAAAGTGATATAGTTATGTAGAAAAATACTAAAATACCACATGAGATACATGAATATGGCATTTGATTCTCTAATCTAAATTCATATGCTGTGATATAGCATCTTTAGAGCAAAATATTTTACTCTTTCTTTTCCTGAATCATTTCAATTCATATAGAAAACACTGCTGAATTTTCTTTGCCTTTCGACAAAGTCATTTGGCTGACATAAACAGAATATTTTTCAACAAGTGCAAAGGAAAAGAACTCCTACTTAAAATCTGTTCATTTCGTTTAGGCAAATGAACAACACTGAGAAAATCTAAGTCAAGTGCCAAAAAAAAGTTAAAAAAAAAAGATCAGTTATTACCATGTTCTCGCAAAGCTGTTATTTTTAATGCATTGATGCAACCTTGACCTTATTCATGTAAAAGATCAAGGTCCCTCAGCCATAAATCATGAGAACACAACAGCACACCTCTATTTAATTATAGATCATTTCATTTTCTAGAAAGTATTGCTGTGGACTGAATATTAATGTCCTTTGTGTGTTAGTCAGATATTTCATTGTGTGGCAAATACTTGAGAAAAAAATAATTTAAAGGAGACGTTCCTTTTGATGCATGGTTCTGTTGGCTCTGGTCCTGCAAAGGATGAGGCACAACACAACATCACAATAGGTGCCTGTGATAGGACCATGGTGGGAGGATGCACGGGACCCAGGTGCCTATATCACATGGTAGATAACACATACAGGATGACATAGGAAACTGCCTGGGGCAAGATATGGTTGGTGAAAGCACATTTTTGTGCTACATTTCCTCTTACTAGAACATTACTGTTGAATAATGGTACTGTACCAAGCTTTCTAGGACCATCCACCTCCCCCAAATGACAAAGAGACTTATTATTAGTTTTGAATGCTTGCCCTTAGCTTAGGCTTACTTATAGCTACCTTTATTCTTTAACTTAAATGAACCCATTTCTACTCATCCATGTGGTGCCCCAAGGCTCGCTTACCTCATGTACATACCATCCTTCTGCGTTCCTGCTTCCTCCCTGTCTGTACAGCTGGACCGTGGCCAGCTTACTGGCTCTCCTTTTCTCTCTGCCTGCCCGTCTCTGCCTAGCTATGGGTCATTTAGCTATTTATTGGACCAAGCAGGTACCTTAGGTTGTCATGGCAACACATTTTTTTATAATTAAACAAATGTAGTATAAACCAAAACAACACCCATTTACTTAGTTAAAGAAATGCAGCATAAACAAATGCAGTACATCTTTATATAGTTAAAACATTATTCTGCAACGTAAACAAATATAGTACGTCTTTACTTAGTTAAACAGATATACTATCTCACAACATGTTACCAGTTTCAAATGCCATCTTATTGTGAATCTATCACTTCCAAAATGCTTATCCCAGAATGTTTCTTACATTGTAGAACAAACTTTTAATAATAAACCCTTTGGGAGCAGGCTTAATTCTAAAACTATTATAATTCTTAAATTGCTTTGTTTAAAAGTAATCTCCAATATGATGCTCTTTGGGGTAGGAAGGTAATTGGATCATGAGAATAGAGTCTTTGTGACTAGAATTAGTATCCTTACAAGAAAATTTACAGAACTATTCCCCCATTGTTCCACTGTATGGAAATACAAGTCTAAAGCCTGGAATGCAAACATAGGTAATCACTATGGGTGCCTGCGTAAATAACTTGATCATGAACTTTCACAATGCAGAACTGAGAGATACATTTCTATTGTGTTTAAAATATTCAGCCTATGGCACTTTGTTATAATGGTTTAAACTAATAAAGTTGGCAATAGTGAGATATAATTCATCTGCAATTTTATATATTTACTGCTATACCTTAAAAAACAAAGGGAGAAACAATGCTTATTCCTAACCTCAAACTCATTAATTCAACTAAGGAATCAAGGATTGGATAAAGATGTATGTAAAACAGATCTGACATGATAGTAAATAGATCCCATTAAGACCGCAAAGTTTGTGGGGCCACTGACAGCGAGGTCAGGATTTATCCTTAGTGCATGGCCCGACATTTGGAGCCTATTCCCTATGGAGGAATACCTTTGTTGACTCCCCACGGGAGGTCTTACCCTTTCTGAAGAGTGGATGGAGGGGTGGGGTGAGGAGAAGGTGGAGGAGTGGAGGGAGGGGAACTGGAAATAGTATGCAAAATAAAAATTGATTGTTTAAAAAAAAAGATAACATTCAAAGGGACTTCAGAAAAGTAGAGGAGAGACGGTGTTCACTTTTTAATACACTTCCTACCTAAGTCTAAAAATAAAATATCTAAGAGCTATTATTGAGCAATATATATTGATTCCTGTCAGTTTTTTGATTTTTATGGTGCTTTGTATTGCTTCTTTTGAGTCAATGTTCTAGATGTGTTTGTTTTCTCTGCCCTCTTGGGTGTGTTTAACTTTCTTTTCAGATCAAAGGAGTCCTCCAGTGTCTTCAGCAGAGTTACTTTAGTGGTCATACATTTCTGAAATATGTTTGTATTGAGAAAAATTTTCATTTTCCTTTAAATTAAAACAAATAGCTTTGGTAGGTGTAGAAGTCTATGCTAAGATCTGTGGTCTTTCATAGCCTGTAGAACACTGGTCCATCTTCTCTGGCTCTTACTGTCTCTATTGAATAAACAGTTGCTATTCTGATGTGCTTGCCTTTGTATGTAGTTTAATTGTTCTCTCATGCAGGCTTCAGTCCTTTCTTAGTTATGTACTTTCAGCATTTGGTTTTCAAACAACAAGGAGAGTTTCTTTTCAGTACCATGTTTTTGTTATTCTTTATGCCTCTTGTACTTTATTAGGCATGTCTTTTCTTAGCTTAGGAAATGTTCTCCTATGGTTTTGTTAAATATATTTTCTGTGAGTTTGACCTATGTCTTTTCCTTTGCTTCTTCTATGCCTATCAATATTTACAATGTCTCTGTGTTCTTGCAAGTCCAGTTCTCAATTTTGGGGGTGGGTATGGGGGGCATAATTTGACCTTTTTTTTTACTAAGTGAAAATACAATTCATCTTCTTGAAGATTTGATATTCTCTCTTCCATTAGATCCAGTATTGTAAGAGAGTCTTTTTCCTGAGGTTTAATCTTTTTCTTTATTTTTATTTTATGTGTATAAGTGTTTTGCATGCATGTATGTCTGTGCACCTAATGCAATGTCCACAGAGTCCAGAAGAGGGCTCAAGGGCTTTGGTTCTCCTGGAACTGAAGTCATAGACTGCTGTGAGTTGCCATGTGGATACTAGGAATCAAACAAAGATCCTTCTTCCAGAAAAGTAGCTAGTGTTCTTAATAGCCAAGGAATTTCTCCACACCATCTTCTGATTGTTTTGTCTGAATTCTGGAATATTCCACTTCCAATTTTTTTTTATTTTGGCTTTTTCTTTCTTTTTTAATTTTTAAAGATTTTTCTCACTACTTTTTGTTTTAATCAGTGTGCAAAATTGTTTCATCAATAAAATGTGTTTAAACAAAATTTAAAAGTCAGAGTGAATCAAAGCTAACACTATCATTATTGAAGCTAGCAGGTAGAAAAGGATCTGTGAGCCTTTAGTGAGAGGGACCATGACTTGATTCTGAATGCAAATACCCATTGTTTGCTTGATAGAAATGATAGATGTTACACAGTATCATAAATGGAAATATCTTGGGGTAGTGGTGCCACACAAATTGAGTCCCAGCATCCAAGAAGCAGAGACAGGTATAGCTCTGTGATTTCAGGGCCAGCCTGGTCTACAGACAGGGAGTTCAAGGGCTGGGTCAAAAGATGAACAGAGGAAGCCTGTCTCAAAAAGAAGAAAAATGAAGGAGAGAGGAAGAAAGGAAGGAAGGAAGGAAAGAAGGAAGGAAGACCAACACAATGCAGAAATCTAATTTCCAGCTGCTAAGTGATATCACCTCAATTCTGTTGACAGTAAGCAACCCATAGAGACACTCTAATATTTTCTCATGTATGTATGAAACACAATATAATGATCACAAATGCCTACTATTTATTAATAATTAGCTAGTTTTATTTTAAATAACCGAAGGCATTTCCCTCTCTTCTCCCAAACATTTTCATTTTGAAGAGAAATTTTAGAGTCATGATGAAATTGAGTGTTAGTTACAGAAACTTACTATGTCATTAACATTCTCATCAAGATAAAGACATGTGCAGAAATTAATGAGTCTATATAACGGACCACCTAAGACTCACAGGATGCATTGGAATGTACATACTTTATATGCACATATATGTTGTAGGTAGGCCGCTTGTCAGTTCCTGGCCACTTAGCTCTGAAATAATCACATAGAAACTATATTATTTAAATCACTGTTAGACCCAGTATCTCTAGTTTCTTATCTGCAAATTCTTACATCTTAATTTAACCCATCTCCATTAATCTGTGCATCACCACAAGATCATGGCCTGCTAGCAAAGTTTCAGCATGTCTCTCTCCATCAGTGACTCCATGACTTCTCCCTGACTCTGCCTTCCTTCTCCCAGCATTCAGTTTAGTTTTCTCCACATACCTGTGTTCTACCCTATCAGGCAAAGGCAGTTTATTAACCAATGGTGTTCACATCATACAGAGGGGAATCCCACATCACCTCCCCTTTTCTGTTTAAATAAAAAAGGAAGATTTTCAATTTAACATCGTAAAATTACATATAATAAAATGACTATCAAGCAATAATGACAGTTATAATATTTATATCTACTTTATCTTCTATCATATATAAAGAAAACTATAACTAAAACTACAAATTCTTCAACTCCATCAAAGATTTCAGAAGGATATAATATTACCTAAGTAAACATGATGTACATTGTAAGCAAATTCCAAAACTCTAGAATTGACAGAGACATCTTGCTGCCTGGACAGTCACCCAAAGTTCTTCTGTACAACTGGGACATCCGTATTCAGCCTACAGGCCCATAGTATCCAGCAGACTTTTTCATGAAGCAGGAAATTTTCAAAGACAGTTCCGCTTATATTAGCAGTTTGTTTGTCACTTTCTTCTGCATCCTACAGAATGTCTTGCAGACTTGTTCATAAAGCAGGAACCCCGAAGGATCATCTCACCTGTAGGCAATTTCAGAAGTCATTTCTCTGTTGGTCCTGCATGTACAGTTCACCCAAGATACCATTAAGCAGTCCAGAAAAGAGCAGTTTCTTGCCCAAATGACTAGCAAACTCCATAATTAACCTCTTTGATGCCCATCTTCCTCTTGAAGTAATTGATGGTGCCAGGAGCAGATTTATTTCACTGTCATGAAAAGTCCTAAGTTCTGAAACATTTAAATGCCATATTATGTAGTCTTTGAAAAGTTTGAAAAATATCTATCTAAATGAAATATATCTCTATATATCTAGAATTCCTAACTAACATGACTACAAACTTGATTATTATAGATGATAATCTATTAAACTATATTTCTTAATTATACATTACATTTTTAATGAACTACATAATCATAATATTAATCAAGAGCAGAAATATACATCAATAGACCAAGATCCATACCAATATAAATCTCTATAGTTTATGCCTTTAAATGTAAACAAACATTTATGAACAATGTTTGGGAATATGGGCATAGCTCTTCTCCGAACTGCTCCCTGTGTTTTGCTGGTTGAAGTAATTTTTTGGGTTTTCAAGGTGACCTTTCAGGAAGGCTTGGTTCATCAAACCACATTAGTCTTGAATTATTCCATATGTTCTCATTCTCTGTGGAAACAAAAGAACTTCTTTTCAAAATAAACAAACAAACAAAAAAATCTTTAGACTGAAATCATGAGGTCAGGATACCTTTAAACTATATATGTTGGTTACTTAGCTCTTTCATAGTCAAAAATTCAAAGAAATCACAATATGCATATTCCAGATTCTCTATATACATTCCATCTTTATGTGGTTTTTTGTTCTTCATTCCTTTTAATATATGACTGTCTGTACTCTGTCTCTTTAAATAATTTTTTTTATTTTTGAAACTATTTACTTCCTTTATAACTGCATTTTTTTGTTCTCTCTCCCAAGCCTAAGTACATTTATTTGACACTGTGACCCAATAGAGGTCTTTTATGTCTAAATCTGTCCTATTGTATATCTGTAATTCTTTACTGTCTTGAAGAGCTTTTAAAATGGTAAGCAGCCTGGTTACAGTGGCTCTGAATGCGGCCTCTACCTCTCTTCACTTTGAAAATGGTGGAGGTACCATTACTGCCAGCTTTGGGGCTGCCAGGTGGGAGGAGCACTCAGCACTCTAACTCTGAGAATGAGTATGCAGCACACAAACCCTTTTTATCGGAGTAATGGCTAGACTGCTATGCAGAGCACTGAGTGGCCTGGAAATATCTCTGTGTATGGTGGCAGGAATCCACAATGCTCTCTTGCCTGTGCACTCCTAGCAGTCCTGATCCCAGCATCTGCCCAGGTGTGTGTGTGGGGTCCTGATCTGCAGGCATGATCTCAACTATTCCAAGTGGGCAAAAAACTACCCAGGCTCCATTCAAGAGTTCCATAGCTGAACCTCCCAAAAGAGCCAGAACTGCTGTTTTGAAACCATAGCTTTTTTTCTGCTGGTGCTATATTAGGAAAAGCTCCTGAAATGAGCTGCAGCATGCCACCAGCAACCAAAGCCCATTCAGGAAAATAAATGTGGCTAAACTTCGTTTTTTTCAGTGTCTAGAATTCCTATACAAGCATTCCAAGGTTTTCATTGGATTTTAGTTGGCCACATGGGTGCAATTTGTTGTAGGGAGGACGATTGTTGGTTCCCAGCTACTTAGCCATGAAATAATCGCATAAAAACTATATTATTTAAAACACTTCTTGGCCCATTAGCTCTAGCTTCTTATTTGCTAACTCTTACATCTTAATTTAATCCATCTCCATTAATCTGTGCATCACCATGAGGTTGTGGCCTACCAGCAATGTTTTAGCACATCTGTCTCTGGCAGTGGCTCCATGGCTTCTCCCTGACTTTACCTTCTTTCTCCCAGCATTCACACATATATGCATTTGTAAAGTTTCATTCCAGCCTAGGCTATCCTGTATCTCACTCTGTAGTAGACCAAACTGGCCTTGAACTCACAGCAATCTTTCTCTTGAGGGCAGAGATCAAAGGCCGGTATCACCTTATATGTGATATGCTATGAGTTTAAAGAAACATACATGGATATCTATCTATCATTATAGTATCACATACAAATATATAATTTAAAAATACTTTAAATCCCTTTGATTTTTCTTCCTCTTTTTCAAAGTGATTTTTGTTTCAGGCACTATGAGTTAATCATAAATATTAGTTAAGATTAAGAGTATTTTAAAATGCATGTGAATAGCCTAGTACTTGAATGACATGAAAATAATATTTCATAAAAAATTACTTTACAGAATTTTAAATTGTTTCAGAAAAATAGAATAAAATCTATTATCTTTAAGCAATTAAATAAAGATTATAATTCCAGACAATATTTCATTAAGTTAATTTCAAACATAAAGACACAAAATCAACTGTTGAAATTTGACTCATGTGTTTAATCATGTTACCTGCCTCTATAATCATTAGACCTTAGGAACAATGACTAAATACTGACAGAGAGATAAAACCATGGTTATCTATAAAACAACAAAAAACAGTCCCTAACTATAACTGTATGCATTAGTTAACCTTAGCTTTATTTCTTGTCATTTTCTTCTAAGTTTAGTGTGATGATTTCTTCTCTAATCATCTGAAGGTTGGTGTAAAGGAAGCTGTATAGTTTTTAGGAATTCTTCTGAACAGCATTGACACCCTTTGGAAAAATGTCAAGGTGGATTTACAGAAAGTGTGCTGCTGTGGGAAAATGGTCTGTACCTTGTTACCTGTATTTTAAATAAATGCTGATTGACCAGCAGCCAGGCACGAAATATAGGCAGGGTGACCAGGCAGGAAGTAGAGGTAGTGAAATAAGAATTCTGGGAAGAGTGAAATTTCAGTCTGAAGTCATCACCCAGAGAGAAAGGGATCCAGATACTGAGCAAGCAAGATATGACTGCCTTGCCAAAAAAGGTACCAAGCCTCATGACTAACACAGACAGGAATTATGTGCTAATATACATTATAAGAATTAATAAGAAGCTGAGCTACTTGGCCAACTTCTTTATAACTAATGTAGAACTCCGTGTATTTCTTTGGGACTTAAGGACTGCAGGATCAGGTTGGACAGAAACCTCAATCAACAAATGGTGCCCACCATGGGGCAACTGCATCCGCAGAAAACCTGAGAGAGTTTGGGAAGTAATTCTAGCCACAAAATAACAGCATTAATCATGGGTCGCTGGTAGTAGCAATTTCTCATGTTTGCTCTCTTTTCTAGAGGCAAGCATATCTCATTTAAGAGAGGCTTCCTGACTCAGCTTTAGCTGCAAAACCTTGCAGCCCTTTTAAGAGGTCCTCTTACAAAGCAATTAAATGGTGTTGATAAAAACTGACTCTATATTTTTTGGTGGTGGCAGGGACCTTCAAAAACCTTAGAGTTGTGGCTATAAACATGGTTCTAGTAAGTATCTCTGCTATGAGGATAGACTCTCAGAAAAAAGCTAAGGAAGGGGATGGGAATCAATCTGTCAAAGCCATGGCTTTAATCCTATCCATATCACTTAGCAACTTAAAGACTCATGTGCTCAGAAAAAGAGAGATATTCAGTAAAGATAGTTTCAAAAATGAAAAAAAACTCTAAACAGTTTACTGTGTGTTAAAAAATATATGTAGGTGTGGGAGAAAAAAAAAGGATAAAGTACCTAAAATTAAAAAAAGAAATAAAGGACAATAGTTGGGTGTGGTGGCACACACCTTTAAACCCAATACTTGGGAGGCAGAGGCAGGTGGATCTCTGTGAGTTCAAGTACAACCTGGTCTACAGAGTGAATTCAAGGACAGTCAAAGATACACAGAGAAATCCTGTCTCAAAAAGCCAAGAAATAAAATAAAAATAAAAGAAATAGAGGTTAAGATAAAGTCATGTAAAGATGAAAAATACACAGAGTCTGGATACTGTATGTTATTGTGTTGTCTTTCCATTGTTTGATGGCTGAGGAAGTAGCAAAAGCTGCTAAAAAGACATTTGATTATAAATGCTCCTGGATTAATCA
>LOEQ01007471.1:121736-137192 GCA_001685075.1 Bramus lutescens | reverse complement strand
CTTCTCCCTACAAGTTATGTTACAAAAATAATTCTCACATTGACCCACATGGTATGCATCTGATGAACAATTTCACTGGTTATTATATTTTAAACTTCTGTGCAAAGTTACTTTGATTTGTATGCTCAATTTTAAGCAAACATTATACAACAATCAAAATCAAAGAAAATGTTCACACTATATAAATGTTACATTTGAAATCAATAAGATGATTTCTATGCACAGACAAAGATAAACTCTAGGGTATTAATTCACTTAGCCCTGCAATTGAAGTGAAAATGGTGGGCTATACAGATAGATGTTTCAGGAAAGAATAGAGATAATATTGCTTCAAACATGTCCTAGGTAGAAGGCTTTTCACAGAACAGTATAAAGGTTACCAAGCCAAAGAAACCCAATCTTCTCCCCAAACACTTGGTATTCCATTCAGTGTGATACAGAAAAACAGGTGTAAGAAAAAGGAATTTGTCTCTCTCAGTCTCATATCAAACTCTCATCAAATCCTGAAGTGTAATTAATACACAGAGTACAGAGAATGAGATAGTAGGAGAATCCATATAAGGAATCTTACCCAAATCACTCCATCTAATGAAGACAGGATAAAATGGAAGGCTGAGAAACAGAAAAGGTATAATATTTGTGCACTGGTTGTCAGGGTTAATTTACTTGTATGATTGGCATATGAGGTTTATTCACATCTTCAAATTACAAAACTAATTAAGCACACCTAGCAATTACTCTGCAAGAAGGTTTTGTAAATGCTCAAAATTAAAGAAGAATGATAAATGCCTAAGATATTAAAGCAAAGGCTGCATGTGGTTTTAACTTTAGGTGCAGGAAAATATAAATTTTGCTGCATTTGAGGTAGTTTAATTTGCGATTATATCATATGTGAGAATAAATGTGATACAAACCACTACTAAAATTGTAGTGTATATATTATGTTGTGCACTCTTTTTGATAGCTCACTTTGTCTTTTATATGCAGCTTTACAGCTGGCAAAAATTAAGATGATAACTACACTGAACTTGACAAATAAGGCAGTCTTGTTTTTACAAAATAAGACTTTTTTTTTCAGACGATAGTTACAATACTATATTAAGGAGAAATCTCTGACCTCATAACATACAATTAACTCAAAATTAACAAAAGATTTCTTTTTTTGCAGTTATTGTGTTTAAGGACAAACAAAAGTAGAGCTGATGGAAATTGTCCTTGATGGGATGAGATAAAACAATTGGTGCACCTTAATATAAAATAATTATTTCTGTAACCAAATATTCTGGAAATAGGTTTTTAAAGCTACAAATTTTTCTGATTATTGGTTAAATAAAATTCATAGGAAGCCAAATTTCAAGCCTATGTGATATATAAGAGAAGTTTAAGCAAAGTTCAGTTACTTTTTGGAATAAGTACTATCCATTTGTAAGCACCTTTGTAAAAACCTAAGTAAAACATTAGGATATATAATTCTTGTTGGCTACTATTAGTTGACATTCATGGCACAGAGGATGAGGTGATTATTATTAGCCCATAAGCACACACACGCACAAGACAAACATTGACAGACACACACACTCTCACACACACCCCATTTGTGAAACCAATATAAAGTAAATATTAAAAATTGAATATTATTTCTTAAGGAGAAATATTTAAATACATGTTTTTGTTTTACTATTATGAATTTATGACAATGTTATTATTAGAAAGTCAAGTATATGCAACATGGTATTTGTTGCATAACTGATTCCACATCATTATTCCTTCACACGCACACACAAACACACAGAAAGAGAGAGAGAGAGAGAGAGAGAGAGAGAGAGAGAGAATGAAAAGATTGAATCAGTTGAACTTACCATAGAGAGTATAACCAAATGGAAAAAACAGTCAAATTCTTCTAAATACTTGGTTTAGGCATAACATAGAACTTCCTAAATAATTAATTCTACAAGTCATTTAAATGCTTCTGCTTTAAGTCCAAAAATAGAATTCCTTTTCAGGACAGTATATAAAGTGTTACATTAAAGTTTTCTTTCTCAAAATATCGCATTTTTGTTCAAGTTTCAGATATAAACTCCCCTTATCTTAAAGTGTGCTTTTATAAAGGCATAGTAAATCAGATGATTGGCATTTGTTTTCCTGCATAAATGTTAAGTGTCTGTCTTGCCCTCATCTTCTCATAGATTCAAGAGAACAATTATTTTTTTGCAAACTGAAGTGTTTTCTGTCTACATCTTTATATAATTAAACATTGCTAAATGGATCATCACAGGTGTGAAGGACCTCATTTAACAGATATTCAAAAGTAACATCTAAAAGAAAACAAAATATACATATCAAATGTATAAAGAAAATATAGTAGAAAAATATTCCAGTTAGAGACAATAGTTGGGAAAATAATTGACTCATACACACACACACACACACACACACACAACACCAATCCTGAAAGAATACATTAGAAAACATCAGAAATCTAATATTGTATTTAAAATGTACTCTTCAAATACATGCTTTAATTGGCATAGTAACAACATACTCAAAATATACATTACACAACATTATACACTTGGGGTAATCATTGTGAACTTGATTGCCATCAGTGGGTGGCTTATAAATACTACTGAAAAAAATCAGTGCTGTTGCATAAGTAGTCACCCCTTAAAGATATGTCTACATGAATTAACAGAATGGAATTACATAATGCTGGAAATTTGAGGCTACAGCATTCAAGGAGCATCTTCCAATTCTTACTTGCAAAACTTAACAACGTCCTCAGCTGTCTCAAATATAAGACTAAATTTTAGATTTTCTAGACTATTCTTTAAAACCAAGTAAGAGAGAAGTGTTCATCTTTTAAAAGCTCATATTGTTAAAAAACAAGAGAAGAAACACAGCAAAGCATTTATTATCAATATTATTATTACTTAAATAAAAGGAACAAGAATATGAAGTGGATGATTGGTTGAAACATATCTGCTTTGCACAAGAGAAAAAAAATTTCCATGAAGACATTTCAATGAAAACACTCACTTAAAATTCAAATTTATTCAATAAAGTGATATGACAACTGTCACCTTTTAATAGTTAATAAATATTTAATAATTTTCCAGAGTACAGTCAGGCTTAAAAGAGTAAAATAGTAAGCACAGGACCTTAAGTGAATATTTTACTAAAATGTAAAATAAACATAGGTCAAACTTGACTCTTGATATGCTTATCCATTTATGTCAAATATTAACATATTTTAAGAATGTAGACATAAATAATAGATAATTTTAAAAATGTACATACAAAAGTCAATTCAGTGAAATATCTGAAAATTTTCATATAGTAAAAACACATGATACATTAATATGTAGTTTGTTAGCTACTAGAATTATACATGCTTATATATAGCAAGGAAGACATTTCAGACTAATTGCAGCTGTTAAAATTATTAATTTTCATTTTTATGGTTTTATGTAATTTTAAACACATTAAAATAATATAGTCTTTATTTACGTCATATCTGTTCATTGGAACTGAGTTGAGAAAGGATAACTGAAGAATAAAACAGATTGTTAGAGTCAGAGAGACCAGGGTTCTAGCAAGCCCAGGAAATGAAACAATACAACGATCATTGCTATTTACTCACTCTTCCTGAAAAACAAAAAAAAAAGGGATTTTAGGCTGATTGACAATAACTTTGTCACTTATGGGGCAAAATTGGACCAAAAAAAAAAAGAGAGAGAGAGAGAGAGCTCGTCATGCTCATTTCCTTTTCATGCATGAAGTTTAAAGTTCTTAGTTAAAGAGGATTTTCTGTCAGGCTGGATCTGTTGACAATTGTGCAACTGAGAACTCCTGGCCGCTTGCCTTGAATCTTGTCAATGGCAAAGCACATTTCTTGCTGTTGTATATAACGCGCATTTGGTTTGTGAACTCATTATAAGTTTAAGATACTCTTGCAGTTAGAAAATTGATAGCAGGAGCATGATTTATTTAGTAATAAAATCTACAATTGGTAGCACCAGGGCTAAAGAGATGGTTCAGTCTGTAAAGGGCTTTTCTTGAAAGCATGATTGACTGGGGCTGATAGTGGTGGTGAACAACCTGGAAATGCAGGAACAAGCAGGTTTCTGGGCTTGCTGCCCACTCAACCTCTTCTCCTTGCCAAGCTGCAGCTCAATGAGAGACCCTATCATAACAAATAAAAGTAATACATTTCCTGAGGAGGAATGACACCTCAGGTGTCCACTCTCCTTCTTACCGTGTGCAAGCATACTCATAGTGAAATGTGTAGCACAGACATACACTCATGAGAATAAACAAATAAGTAAAAATTAATAAAACAGGAATCACTAATAGCATGTCCTGTATAAGCAATTCATTTTTAATGATAATGGTGTTAGAGTTATTATGAGTTTCACATGAAATATTTAATTTAATGGCTTATTGATAATCCATTGATTTTTACTACTATATTTTTATGGGTATATTTGTCTTGTGATTAAAAGTTGAATGATAGAACTTTGATTAAATAACTTAAAATATAGTCATCATAGAATATAATGCACTAGCTAAAGAGTTACTAAATGTGCCCAAATAGAGACCTTGAAGCTAACAACTTACTCAGAATTCTAATCACTCTCGATTTAGTGACCTATTTTTATGTTTCATATGGAATTAGTGTAAGCCAAGAACAGGACATGTTCTAACAAGACAGGGTCATGGATACTCTCCAAATTGTCAAAAAATGAATAAAATTAAGATATAACTTAAATCCTGTGAGCTAAAAAGCTCAGTCTATGAGCCAAAATCTTTCTAGGCAACCACAAATTCAAACAAAGTTGACAAAATAAAGGAATAACTTCTAAAAGTCAAGACACATAGCATAAACCAAAAATAGACCCATGGTCACAGAAAAGCTCCAGTCAGAAGACATTCTGCTATTCTTCCAAATAGCTGGTATTTGTTATTGTCTGCATGATTTTTGCTTTGTTTTTCTTTATTTTGATATTTGTTTGTTTGTTTGTTTGTTTTTCGAGACAGGGTTTCTTTGTAGCTTTGGAGCCTATCCGGAAACTAGCTATTGAGGATGAGGCTGGCCTCAAACACACAGAGATCCACCTGTCTCTGTATCAGAGTGCTGGGATTAAAGGCTTGTGCCACCAATGCCCGGCCGTGTATGCATGATTTTAATGATTCATTGTATTATCAAAAAACAGTCTGTTCTCCCTAAAGATGCAAATGTAATCATGGACTCTCAAAAAAAAAATTCCAAATTGAAACAGGCATGGTAGATAAGAATACACACATAGATTAATGAATCATAGGACACAATAAACCATTCTTGGCAGGTCTTATAGTTTATATATTAAAAACCAAAAGAAACCAATCTTTCAAACAAAAAACACAAGAAAATTCATGTATGAGAAGAGGGACCCAAAGAAAGTTAACAAAGCTAGTTACGTGAAAATATGGAAAAGTATCTCCCGTTTTCAAAAGACAGTCTGTAGATGTGCTATTTTAATTATCAGTATAGGTTAAACATTAGAAATATTAAGGCCGATAGAAACATCCTATCAACAAAATTCTTGAAACAGCTTGTAAACTATTCCGACATTTTTCTCAGCCATCTCATGACAGGTCCCTCACTGAGAAACAGCCCTCTTTACAAGACCCCAGAGTTCTAGCATAGCTTATAAATTGGGGTGGAAAGGGTTCATCTGGGTTACTTCCAGGTCATAATTCAACATGTAGGGAAATCAGAATAAAATTTCAAGCAGGAATTAAAGCAGAAACCCCAGATAAATTACTGTTCCCTCACTTGTTCTTGTTCTGTGGTTCATTTGGATAGATTTTTTATAGGCCAGAATTACATGCCTAGAAATGATACCTCAAAATGTGGGTAACATTCAAGGTGATATTACCACAGATTGGAAACAGTTCAGTCCGACATAGGAAATTCTTCAGTTTGGGTTTCCTATTTCAAGAATCTAGGCTCTGTCAAATTAACAATAAAAACAAACCAAACAGAAGGAAATGAAAAAAAAAAGGAATGAATTCTTTGTGATTAAAGAAACCAAGTACTTACAAAATAAAGGGAAAAAAAAGACAAAGTAAAGAAGCTAAGGTAGTAAGGTCTAGCTCTGGATCTGGTAGATGAGAAGCACATGTTATAAAAATGAGCCACTCCCAACTACTACACTGAGATCTTCTAAATTGGAATAAAGATGAGACTAACATAGTTATGGAAAAATAAATGAGATATCAAAGTCAGAAAAAATAAAATCAGCCACAATCTTCTAATTTTTCAATCAGTGACTCCAGTGCTGGATTCCAATGGAAATAAAAAAGACTAAAACATTTAGTGGGTTAGTAATTTTAATAGTAGGATCTTCAAGCAATGAAATAAATCACTGAAATTCTTCAGGTTTCACTATATACCCACTTTGTGTGTATATGTGTATGTATGTGTGTGTAAATTTTAAGTATCATAGATTTAACATCCTGTAAGTCTTTTCTTATGCTATTGCTTCATGGCAAAATTTTTGACACAGGGAAAGGAAAAAGAGAAAAGACAACAGACATGCATCCATCCCAAGTTGGATTCCCAAGTCTGGAGAGCAGTCTTCTTGATGCCCATCTTGAATAATGTAGTAGAGGCCATTCTAGAAAAGAGATAGCTATGAGAAGAACGTTTTAGTAAAAGGATAATGTAGGCAAATCCATGGACCTCAATGAAGCTGATGAATAAAAAGATAAAATAAAGGATATTGAAAGACCTATAAAAAGGCATTTAAGCTAAAACATATAAGTAAATTTTCTACAGTGCATTTAACAATGGATATTTATATACCTATTTTAGTAAACTTACTTATTACTCATGAGTAATTTCAAGTGAGTTTCAATACTGTTTTGTACATGAAAAACCAAGATAATCATTGTTTAAATTGCATGTAATAAAATATAGATGACAGATGATGGAAGGTAAAATAAGTAAGTAGAACAGAGAGGAGGTAAAGTATAAATGTTATAATTATGTTCAGAATTCAAGATGTAATTGCTATAATTCATGAAGCGCGACCTATATTTTAAACAAAATGTAAAAACTTCAAAGAAAAAAATTCTTAGAACAGAATGAAGAGAAATGGGTGGCATGGATAGCTGATTCATTACTTATTAACAGATAAACAACTCAAGTGTTCAATTTCAAAATCTGTTCTGGAATAGAACACTTGTTTAAGTATTTAAAGATATATTGGGGTTGTGTTGCAGAATAATTGTTTAAGTACGTAAAAATGGGTTACATTAATTTATGTTACATTTGGTTAGCTAGGTACAGATGTGTTGCATTTTTTGAATTGTAAATAAATGTTTAACCATGTAAAGATGTGTATGTTCCTTCTGTTTATGGTACATTTGATTAACCACGCAATGTGTTGCTGTTTCACTTTACCTGCCTAAGGTACGTGATTCATCTGATAAAAAGCAGACTGGCTAATAACTAAGTAAGAGAAAGATAGATGTGACTGTTGGGAAGAGAGAAAAGGGGAACCAGCTAGTCAACCATCCCGGGTTCAGTCTGCCCAGGAGCAGCCAACTTGGTCCCAGGCAGCCAGAAATGGAAAAAGCAGGAAAACAGGATGGACAGAGTGCGGATGAGGAGAAAGCCTCAGGAAGCACATCGATTAATAGAAGCAGGTTATTTTAAGTTTAAAAAAGAGTACTAAGAACAAGCCTAAGCTAAGGTCAAGCATTTATAATTAATAATAAGTTTCCAAGTCATGGTTTGACGGCAGGCAAACCAAGACAACCTGCTACAAAAGTCAGGGTGTAACATATTGAGATGTGAAGTGTTCTATTGTTCTCATATGAATTGTCATATTTAGGTTGTTGTTTATATATATCTAAGATCAAGTAGTAGGGACATTCTTAGGACATATAGAATCATTTTGCATTTGCAGGGCTATAAATGTTTTAGGAGAAAGATTACATGCATAAATAGAACTTAAAATTTAGCACATTTATGAATTATGAAAAGTGATGAGAAACCATGGGATGTATAGGAAAAAAAAACAATTCTTATCCTAAGTCACACTGAATATGTGTAAAATATTTCAGCTTAAAGATATGAGAATCTGTACTTCTTTGGTTTATCAAGATTTCACTATATTAGAAAGATATAAAGAAATAAGAACTAGACACCTTTTTCAATAATAAATAGAAATATTTTGAAAACTAAAATATCATCTTCAAGAACTGTGGTTGGAATGTAAAATTAAAAAAGAAACTAAAAAAATAATTTTTATTTAAATTTCATTTTACATTTCAACCAGAATTTTCCCTTCCCACTCCTCCTACCCAGCCTTGCCTTCCCCCAGTCCAACCAATATCCACTCCACCAGTAGATAAGGACTTTTAAGGGGAGACAACAAAGTCTGGCACATTAAGTTGGGGCAAGGGACAAGTCCCTCCCCTCCGCATTACACCATGCACAGCCTTAAAAAATGAAGACCATTGCTACCTTTTAATAAAACAATGATTAATATTTATACAAACAATTTAAAGTTTAATAATAAACAATTGTTTCCAAATATCAGAATTCGAAGTTTACATTAGGGAAGTAATTTGCTTTAGGAAATTGTTCTAATTTTTCAAAATACTTGAAATGAGAACAGATTTCTTTACTTACTTTTTATTGTATATGTCTTTTGCCTGTACATAATTTTATTAATTCAGATTCATGGCCCCTCAGAGGATACTTTGAAAAAGAAAATTTTCTATATAGGGAAAATATTAGGCTCAGATATTTATAACCAGTTAGTTTTACAAATATGTCTAAGTATAGCTTAAATTGGATAGAAGGATAGTATAAAATAGAATACAGAAATGTATGACTGTACTCTTAAATGACTGAACAGTTAGCTCTATATCATGAAGCACAGAAGCATGTCTGCATATTGTGAAAATTATTAATGTGCTAATTAAATCAAGTTTTCAAATCATGTTTGTCCCATATTATTTTACAAATAAAAGAAAATTTTTTATTTTCAATAAAAAAATTCCCAGTGAATGTTGCAAAATGTTGTGATTATGAACATGGTCTTTGAACTCAGAGACAGGGATCGAACTCAAATTTAACAACGCATTCTTTTCTATGTGGCCTTTGGGAGCTTTGGATTATATGCAAAATCCTTAACCAGAAGCCTGTAACACAATATTTAAAGTATTGTAAGCATTCTGAAAATGCTGTTGAAGAGATCGAACATGATGACTAGATCCTTAGTTTGTTCTTTGAACAGTGAACAGGATGGAAAATCATTCAGACCTGTTAAGATTGAAGAACAGAGCTATAAATTCCCACACAGCATTTAGAACTGGATGCAGTGATGGTCGCTCAATAAATGACACTTTTATCCATGAAGCTGATTGAAATTCAAGAGTGTGTTTCAAACTCTATTACTTCTTACATATCTATCAAGAAATTCCATTAACATGAGCAAGTAAAACATTCTTATTAGGCCTTTATGATTGGGTTTCACTGATATTTTGATTTTTCAAACTTCCTATGAATAAAAATTATATCCAGCTTATTATTTTTATAAGCATAGTTGGAAATGCCTAAAGTAGTGGCCATTGTGAGTCACTAAATTCCAAATGAAATGGGATGAAAATCAGCACATTAGCAGAGAGAAGATACATATTTCCTCAGATAAATACTATGCTGGTTTAAGCTTTTAATAGACATCTGAAATCATTGGAATTACATACCATTTCAATTTCCTTGAGGAGTGAAAAATTCAAAAGTATACTGTAAAACTAAATGGTAGTATTTACTGTAATATATAAATCTGGAGTTGTATCCCAAACAGATATAGATTTAATAAACTTCTCTGTTAGGTTCTTAATGTTTCATTTCAAAGTGCTATGATATATGCTTTTGGATTTCATCTATAAAAGTCCATGCAGTTTTAAAATAAAAATACAATTTTAAAATATTTCAAAATAAAAAAAATTGGAAAAAAGGAAAATAGAAAGTCAATTATTTTGCATTTGATGCAAGTAATATTTCATAATCTCTAACAGATTGTACTCAGCCCTCATAGTTTATTTAAAAAGTATGTATACATTGTTTTCTGTAAAACACTAAGTTAATATTTAAATATATTTCCTATTAGAAATTATTTGTAATTTTTGTAACACATTAAGAAAACAAATGCCATCAGAAAATACTCCACAATTCTCTGAATTGCGTTTATTCTTACAAATGTCATACATGGGTACAATATACTTCATTATATTTAACCCTTTTATATACTGAAAATCCTCCTGGACTGTTCACCTATTATATATCTTGTCTTGTAGTCTAAAGTTTTACCTAATTTATCTTTTATCATAACTAAGGTAAGTTATAACTATGTAGTCTTCAACTACATCAAAGAAATCAGAAGGTTATAATACTACCTAAGTAAACAGGAAGTACAGTGTAAGCAACTTACAAAATTCTAGAAATGACAGAGACATATGGCTACCTATGTCACCCAAAGTTCTTCTGTAATGCTGGGGCATCCATCTTCAGTCTACAGTTTCTGGTGGGCTTTTCAATGGAGCAGAAAATTTGAAAGGATGTCCCACTTTTAATGGCAAAATTCATCAGTCACCTTCTTTATGTCCCATAGAATGTCTGGCAGACTCTTCCATGAAGCAGGAACCCTGAAGGACTGTCTCAATTTGTTTTGGCAAATTCTGTATTCCACTTTATTCAGTATATTGTCAAGCAGACCAGGCAAGAGCAGGCTTTTTGTCCAAATGGCTAGCCGTGCCATATTGAAAACAAATTCTATAAAGAGTTTTTGATGCCCATCATCCTTTTGAAGTAATTGGTGCTGCTCAATGCAGATGTCTCTCACTATTAAGAAAACTGTATGTTTTTAAAATATTTTAATGTCATATTCTGTAGATCTTAGAAATGTTTGAAGATTACCTATTTGATATTTCTGAATATCTAGAAAACCTAACTAACGACTATAAGATTGACTATTATAGATGTCTATTAATTTGTACTTTTAACTATATATTGCATTTTTAAATGAGGTGCATAAATATAATACCTTAAACAAGAGTAGAAACATACATAATGTAACAAAATTGATCTTAAATCTGTATCAAAAACACAAAAAACATACCAGTGTAAAGTATTCATTTCTATATCATATTCCTCTTTTTTGTTTAAGAAGAGATTGAATATGACCATCAATTATTGATGACCCACCCCCTTTAAATGAAAACATGGCTAAACATAGACAAAAATTATGGGTACGAGTTAGTTAGGAATAAGCCTGAGCTAATAATAGACTAACCAGTTTATAATTAACATAAGCATTTATGTGTTTTGCTGGGACTGAACGGCTGTGGGACTCAGCGGAACAGACAGAAACTCCATCTACAGTAAACAATCAGGTAAAAATAAAATTCACATAAAGAAATTCAAGTTATACCACAAAATACGAAGGGATGATGTGTTGATATAAATATATGATGAATTAGTACTATCTTTATTATTAGGTGGTGTTTCAATAGAAAAATAACTTTGGATCTGGAATGTACTGCTATACAGACAATGCTAATAGCAGAGGGTCTAACCTAAGAATTCTTATTCGGTAACACTAAGCAAATAGACAATACAAGACACCATTTTGTTTAGGCAATATCTAAAGACACTAAATACAAGTTACACAAATGCAGTTAAGTAGCAAGACATTATATTGCCAAGAGTTAATGACTGATTCCCTTTAAGTAATAAATACAAATGAAGGATGGTTTAAAATCACAAACCAGTATATTTCTCTAGAAATATTTTAGACTTTAATGAATTAATGTCTTAGAGTGTCCATTGCTGTGAAGACACATTATGACCATGGCAATTCTTATAATGGAAATCATTTAATTGGGGCTGGTTTACAGATTCAAAGGTTTAAGTCATTCTTCATAGCAGGAAGCAAGGCATCATGCAGGCTGACATGGAGCTAGAGAGGTAGTTAAGATTTATACATAAGAATGGGAAGGCATCAGGAAGAGAGAGTAATACTGGACCTGGCTTGAGATTCTGCCAACAAGAACACACCTCCAGTGATGTCATTCCTTGTGATTCCATGGGACCATTTTCATTCCAACTAAAACAATTATCATGCCAAAGACATAAAATAAAGAGTAAATGAGTTAGGATTTTATATGTGATGGAGTGGACATATGGCATTGTGGTTTTAAATATCATAAAATGACATAAGTAAGGTGAGAAGTAAAAATTGTAAAAATGTGAAGATTATACACTGGTCCTTAAAACAAATGTATACAAAAAAAGTACCAGCTAGAGCAAAATCAAGTTTCTCCAGACAATACGGCATTTGTCTAGAATGAATTGCTTACCCTTTGTCTGTATTTATTTATTTTTTGCCTTTTATTTTAGTTTCTTTAGTCTTTTTAAATTTCAATTTACATTCCAACTACAGTTCTCCCTCCCAGCCTTTCTCCTGACACCCCATGCCTCCTCCCCCAGTCAATATCCATTCACTCCTCCCAAACAATAAGGGCTCTCATGGGGAGTCAACAGAATCTGGCACATTTATTTGGGACTGGATCAAGTCCCTCCTCCTTGCATTAAGGCTTAGCATCACATCCCACCTCAGGAAATGGGCTCCAACAAGCTGGTTCCCGCACCAAGGATAGATCCTGGTCCTATAGCAAAGGGTGTCCTAGTCCAAGCTTCCCCACTCTCTACCAAACATACAGGGTACCAAGTTCCACATCTGTTAGTCTAGAGTTCATGATTTTCCACCAGTTTGGTTCAGCTGTTTCTGTAGATTTCTTCATCATGATCTTGACCTTCTTTGCTTAAATTCCCTTCTCCCTCTCTTTGATTGGATTCCCACAGTTTGATCTGGTGCTTGGTTGTGTATACTTGCATCTAGTTCCATAAGTTATGGGATGAAAGCTCTATGATGATAGTTGGGATATTCACCAATTTGATTATAGGATAAGACTAGTCCAGGCACCCTCTCCGCTATTGCTAGGAGTCTTATGAAAAACCTAGCTTTCCAAATAGCTTCCAGAATTCCCAAGTAAAAGAAGGCAATACTAAACATAATGAGCATAATACATAAATGTAATAAGGTTCAACACTGTATTTTTATGTTTCCATACTCTCTTTCAGCTTTAAAAAGAGTAAAGTGCAGTACAAAGGGTAATATTGAAATACAGCTTAACTTGGCCTTCATCTTCCCTTCATCTTTTAGTCAGTGGAACTGATACTTTGATTTGTAAGCACTACTAAGACTTGGTAATTCAGAAAAGAAAGGACAAAGATAAATTCTGGGCTACAGAGGATCAAAGCCCATGTGAGGCCACAAAATGTGAACTTTTACAACTAAACAAAGATCTACATGTTGCCTTCTATTACTTTTGTTACTCTTAATAATCAAATCTTAGGTATTTTGAGAATAGCAGCAACACCCACCTGGTAATTCCTCTTTTGCGGGATAGCTTAGCATTATAACTGAACTATAAATTTCCTCTTCATCTTCTGGATTTAGAGGTCAAAACTCCTATGTACCTTACAAAATTTTGATGATATATTTCAGTGTCATCACTTCCTGATAGGTTAAATTCTCATGTTCTTGTGTGGGAGCATGGTCTGTATTCTGTCAATCATATTTTAAACAAATGCTGATTGGCCAGTAGCCAGGCAAGAAGTATAGGTGGGACATCTAGACAGGAAGTAGAGTATGAGAACAGGAGTATTCTGAGAAGAAGGAAGCTCTTTCGGCACTTGTGAGCCCCCCACAGAAGAAGAAAGATGTGACTGCGTCACTGAAAAAGGTACTGAGCCATGTGGCTAACATAGACAAGAATAATGGGCTAATATAAGTCATAAGAGTTAATAAAAAGCCTGAGCTAATGAGCCAATCAGTTTATAGTTAATGTAGACCTCTGTGTGATTTCTTTGGGACTTAATGACTATGAAAACCGGGTAGGACAGAAAACCTCAGTCAACAATATTCAACTTAAATTTGGGGATAAGTCAATTACATGAAGAAAAATTTTAAATATTCCCAATGTTTAAAAACCATGAAAGTATTGTAAAACTGCAAGGGTAACTTGAAACAACAAATTTTATGCACAAATAGGTTGAAAGGAAAGGGATATAATCATATAGCAAATCTGTTCTTTTGTCTCCAATTCTAATATTTGTACACATAATGGAAGACAACCAAATGACTTCTTGAAATAAACATATATTTTACTGCCTCTTGAGTAGGAACACAACTTATTGAACAATTGCAGAATTAGGTGAACAAGTTCAGGTATTAATCCAATGGAGTCAGAAACAGGGCTATAAAAGCTTCTTTAAAATGAGTTTTATTTTACAGTTCTGCACACTGAACTTTAGGCTAAATGCATCGAAAAATCAATTGTACTTTGAGTAAAACTATGACCATAATATTTGGAAGGATACAGGGCACCAGAGAGATTATTGAACTAGAAGTGGGTGGAGAATTCTACTAGAAATTTTGGCATGTAAAACATTTAAACTTAGCCACAGCTTAATGAGTTTCAATAATATATTTGTATCCAAAGACAAATAGAAGTCTTTTAAAGTTTATTCTTTGAACTAACTTTAGATATAGGAAATGCTTCAAAAACTATGGAGATTTTCTTTTTCTCAGTTGTCGCCACTATAATCATTTGTCAAAATCATAGCTCAATTGCCAGAACCTATGAAGTATATTGTGATAATATTACTAGCCTAAGGTTTTCTTTAAATTGATATGTCCTCAGCAATTTCTTTGTTCCAATATCAAACTTAAGATTCCATATTATGCTTATGTTTTTCTCATTGTCTTTAGTGTCTCTCAAGAATTGCTCTAGCTTTCATTCCTTTTCACAACTGTGACCTTGTCAAACAAGACTGATGACTTATTCTATGCAATAGCAGTCCATTTGGATGTGTAGGATACTTCACCATGATGAGAGCAGATGGACACATTTTTATAAATTCTTAAGAGACTACTGTTGAAAACTTTTCAACATATCACATAATGAGGTCATGTTGACTGTATGTTACAACTAAAAATGCACTCATCTAAATTTCTTCACATTGAATTAATATTGTCTTTTGTAGCACACACATGGGGGAGGAGAAAGAGACGGGAAACAGTGAGACAAACAGAGAAACAGAGATGGGTAGAGACAGAAAAGAACTGCAACATTGAGGGAACAGAGAGAGAAAAGAACAATTTGATTATTCAATAATAGAAACTTTAGTTTGGATTCTTTTCAATAAGTATGTATATTTCTTGGAGAATATGTTTATTTTCATTAGTAAAGTGATGTGGGAGGGTCTTTTGTCTATCGGTTGTTTTCATTGGTTAATTAATAAAGAAAACTGCTTGGCCTGATAGGTCAGAA
>LOEQ01007471.1:101619-120156 GCA_001685075.1 Bramus lutescens | reverse complement strand
GACATACACACAGACAGAATATTGTATACATAATAAATAAATAAATAAAAAATTAAAAGCCAGGTATCTAAGATAATCAGCGCTATTATGTGATTTTCCCAAATGATAACAAGAAATGCTAATAAAATGTGCACGTGTAATGAGTATTGAGGGAACTGGATCTTCAAACATGCACAACTAATTTTATATTTGCAAATATGATGTCATTCAAGACCACTAAACTCATGGAGACACAGGATGAGTCTGAATACTCTAAGTATATGTTTAGGCTATTTTTATTTCAGTAGTACTGTGTTTTCTATATTTTTTAACTTGTGATTACGCTACTTTGAGGAATTAGAATATGTGGTTTGGGGTAAAGATTATATAAAATTATTTAATACATGATTTCATCTTCGCTGATAACTTCATTCCGAAGAAACTTAAACAATAAAAATGAAAAATTCAACAATTACTTTCCATCACATACACACACATACATACACACACACACACACACAGAGAGAGAGAGAGAGAGAGAGAGAGAGAGAGATCTTTGTGTTTCTACAAATTCACAATTGCACCCTTAAAGTATTTGCTAAGGACAAGATAATTTGACCCCACCTTTGAGTATTAGAAAGCATGACATTAATTAACTACTTGATATCAGCAAGGTAATAATTTTATTTCCTGAATGTTAATATTTTAAAATTTCTCCAAAGATATCATATGAGATGAAATTTTAGAATTTTGCCCATTAAAAATTTTTGTGCAACAAGATTTCTTACTGATATTTCTTATGTTGATTAAGCAATAAAACTGACATATTTTCATTTTACATGCATATATTGTTTTGTTTCCTAATAAACCACATGCACTCCTGAAGTGGTAACATTCAAACCTTCAAACTAGACAGTCAGGAAAATCACTTCTGTACTATTAGTGTTAATCAAGTTTTGAAAATCATCCAGCAACAATAATCCTCTTAAATATTGAATGTGTCGCATTTTATGAAAACCATAATATCTCTTGGGAATAATTCTTTCTTCTCTAACTTCTAGAAGAACATCTGGGTGTTCTCATGAGCCCTAAGCTCAACTCCACTTAAAGGCTTCGAGGATGAATGACTGTTGTCATGGTGACTTAGATTCTCAAATGCTGGTAGAAGAAAAACTGACCTGACTTCCTCTTCCTTTCAAAGACCACATTACCCAGATCGATTGCCTTCTCCATAGCATGGAAGGGAAATAAAAGGGACTATATCTTCTCTACTAACTCATAACACAGAACATTGAAAATCGTGATTTAACTTCTGTTCATAACATTATACTTCATGACAATCAAAATCAGTGAACCCTGGGGTTTACTGTCTCTCTTTCCTAAAGATCACATAGGAACAGAGAGAGAATTAAAGAACATAGTTTCATCTAAGTAACTTCGGTTTAATTCATAACAGTTTAATAGCTGAACTATGCAGTTCCCGTTTTGAACATTCCTCTTTGCCTTACCTCTTCAAAATTTTTAACAGGAAATTTTGAAAGCATTCACATATTTTGGCATGTTAATCATGGCATATTATGATTAGTTATAATATTAACTAACAGAACTTTATTAAATTAATTGAGGAAACAATTTTACATTGATCTCTTATTTGCATTGAAGGTATAATGGTAGAAATTCAAATGTTGAAGCTACTTCATTGAGCTAGACATGAATTCATAAAATCCTAATGACAGGATTTTCTGCATTTATATACTTGTATCTGACCCATAGGCCAATCAAATTTTCTTAAACATTTAAAATGATTGAGCATATTTTAAGCAACTTCACTCTTAATTTAATAGAGGCTGAAATAAATTAACCTGTTTTTAAAATGTATAAACTGATCTACGATGTCATTTGACCATTCAGTTTTGGGAAATCTGTATTCTCCCCATTGCAGGGAGCTGTTACTTCTCAACAAATTTTGCTTTTCTATTCTGCTACTCTCCACTCTCATCATCTGTCCAGTGGTGAGATCCAAGTCTTAGATCCAGCTCAAGAACCTAGCAACAATACCACTTCTGTCTTAATATTGCTGATTGGGTGGCTTTCTTCTAACGGGGAATTAATTGGCCATTTAATAGTAATGTCATTTACTATATAACATTTTCAAATTTTATGGGTAGGGACCAGGGGATATGAAGAGTTGTTTCCAGAGCATGACCTCGAAGCCATTTGTTTCATCTCTCTGTCACCAGATACACCTGAATTAGGCTGATTGTCTTTCTTATAAAATTTGCCATGTCTTAGTTCATATAAGTTGGTGTGAACAGTCAACTGACATTTATTTGTCTCATGGAAAGATATCCAGTTTTAAAAGAATTGTATTTTCCTTGAAAAAATATTCATCCTTAAATGCAGAATGATCTTAATGTAAAATTCACCTGATGAATAAATTTTTAGCTGTAAATATCAGAAAAAAGTTACAATTTAGAAAAATGTATCTATACCTTTCAAGTGGATTCTTAATATTCTAATTATTTGGGGGGTTGTGTGTAATTGTTTGATAGGGAAGTGTTCAGGTCATGCTGATTTTGACACTTGTCTTATGCACTTCAAGGATTCTTGGAAAGAAATAAAGTATTTCATAGAAGTTGAAATGATGACAAACCTCGAACAAAGATTTTTCTTCTTTTGTGGTGCTTTTTAAATGGACTTTATTGAGCTATACATTTTTCTCTGCTCCTATTCCTTCCTTCCCCTATGCTTCAACCATTTCCCATGGTCCCCATGCTCCCAACTTACTCAGGAGATCTTGTATTTTTCTACTTTTAATGAAGATTAGATCCACTTATGTCTCTTTTAGAGTCCGCATGGTTGTCTAGGTTCTCTGGGATTATGAAATGTAGGCTGGTTTCCTTTGCTTTATGTCTAAAAGTCACTTATGAGTGACTACATATGATATTTGTCTTTCTGGGTCTGGGTTACCTCACTCAATATGATGTTTTCTAGATCCATCCATTTGCTTGCAAATTTCAAGATGCCATGTTTTTCTGCTATGTAGTACTCCATTGAGTAAATATACCACATTTTCCTTACCAATTCTTTGGTCCAGGGGCATTTAGAATGTTTCTAGGTTCTGTCTATGACAAACAATGTTGCTATGAACATATTTGAGCACATGTCCTTGTGGTATGATTGAGCATCCTTTGGGTATCTACCCAAAAGTGGTATTGCTGGGTCTTGTGGAAGGCTGTTTTCTAATTTTCTGAGAAACTGATATGAAATCCAAAGGGGCTGTATCAATTTGCACTCCAGCAATGCAGAAGTGTTCTCTTTATCCCATATCCTCTCCCACATAAGTTATTATCAGTGTTTTTGGTTTTTACCATTCTTACAGGTGTAAAAAAATGACAAGATTAAAAGCCTTGAAGACAGGGTTTATGACTGCTTTTTATATACATTAGCTAACTAACTGATTTTCCTGGGATTGCAGAACTTCTCAAAGACAGTATGCATCACGGGGGAATATATAAGCAGCTTCTTTGAAGGAGAGAATGCCTGCTCTCTAGTCATCTCTGTTGAATCCTAGTGACTTGAGGTGTAATGTATATATGTCTCAATCTATGACGGGAGATTGGATGCCTTTCATGTTAGGTCCTTTGTTGATCCTTGCTCTTAATCTCAAATCAGCTCTTGATGATCCACAGAGAAGTCGCAGTTGAGAGAAATGTATTCTCTGTAGTGACCCTCCAAATGCCTCTACACCCTGAATTCAGACTATTTTGTAATTTTTAAAATGCAGATTATTTTTGATTGGTATTCACAAAGAGTAGGGATGTGTATCATGTGTAAATGTGGAGCTGAGGCATATAAACTTTTTCCTTATGTTCAGAAGGAAAACAAGTTTATTTCTTGGAAAACATAACAAGAGCAAGCTATAATTCAAGAGATCACAAAAGAGGCAAATCAATTCTTAGATTTAATTTTAATCCAAACATTCTCTTTCTGTTGATTGCAATAAATATGTTAAAAGAGAATTTTTAGAACCCAGAGTAGAGATTCATCAATTAAGAGTATTTTTTGCTCTTGCAAGAACCACAGGTTTAGTCACCCAAATGTGACAGCCACATGTAACTCCAGCTTTAGTGTATCAGATCCCCTGCCTTGGCCTCCACAGACAACAGGCTATGGTATAGCTCACAGATATAATTGCATGAAAATACTCATACAAAAAAGAAAATACTCAAACATATAAAATATGAATAAATAAAACCCATAAATGTTTAACTAGCATTTTCTTAGGAAATTCTTAAAACCCTTAAGAAAACAACTGATTCAAAATAGCAGTAACCTTAAATTTTCACTGCAGATAGTTTTAAAATCATGAAGGCATCATTTTTGGATATGTGTCTCTTTTTGGTTTTCTGTGTGTGTGTGTGTGTGTGTGTGTGTGTGTGTGTGCAGGTCAATGAGCTAGCATTGAATGCTTTCCTCAGTCCCATTCTACATTATTTTTTTGCTTCATTTCTGCAAGCTGACATAACAACAATTGCATTGCTTCATTTATGTGTGTGTGTATGTACATATGTGAGGTTTCTTTATCTTCACATCTATGTGTATATGTGTGTGGGAATGTATATTTACATGTACATATGGAAGTTTGAGCTAACTACTGGGGAACTAAAGTAATGAGTCAACCAGCCATTAAGAGCACATATATTTATTGAAGAGAACTAGTGGTGTTTTGTGTCTATTTCTTGAGTACAGTAATTTATTTTAATTAGTTTGATTTGGCTTTTAAAATAACCAACTTTCTCTTATATTCTTATCCTTTGTTAATTTTATCTACTCAACTGAATATTTTTTAATTTTAAATTATTGTTACATAAAATTTGTTTGTCTCTCTACCATTTTGGATTTAATTTGTTCCTTATTATGTAATTTTATAAATTTAACTAGTCTTCACAGATTTTAGATTTTTGCCCCTATTCTAAAGCGAGGAATGTATTTTTTATTACTTTCCCACTTAGCAGTTTTCTTAGTTAAAATTAGTAATTTTTAACAAAAAATATTCTCAGGTTCATTTGGGTCAAACATTTTTAATTTGATTCCTAAATGATTTTTGGAACCACTCATAAGTCAGTTCTTTGTCTGTCTCTGCCTCTGCCTCACACTTATGTACACACACAAACACACAACCATCTTGGCTATATTTGTACCAGTGTTTTCCCTATAGTACAAATTCTATAAGAATTTAAAATCTTTGTATGCCATGACTTTAGAACATTGTTTTATATAAATAACACACATCTCTCAGAAGGGCAGGTAAAAGATTTGAACCTTACACTTGATGTTCTAAAAGTTGCACATTGTTGATTTTTGCAGTCTTTATGTTCAGTATTGCAGAGTTTTCAACTTTCAATTTCATGAATCTCAAGATCAGATTTTCCCACATATCTGCTCATTAGTCACACAGTGTTACCTGCTACCCTTTAATGTCACCATGGGGTGAGCAACTCGGAACTCCAGCTTTGCTTTCAAGCTTGATGTTTCCTGCACAAACCTGAGAAAACTGTCAAATAGGAGGTATGCTTCCAGGCTCAGAAGCTTCATCTTTCCCTGGCCATGCCGAGACTCTTCTGGACATCTCATTTTTACAGCAACATGGAGTAGGCCTAAGATTTGAATAGCAAGTGCCTTGCAATTGGACCACAAACTGACAAGTTGGTCTGACAGGAAACAAGGATGCAAACAACTCAAAATACAAGAGGAAGGCACAGACCTGAAGTTCTAACTCCATATACTCAGACCCCATTACAGAAACTCAAATGAAGTGACTAATCAAGGAATATGGGTCCTTTAGATATGTAGCAATGTTCTCTGAGGAGACTGATCAGTAACACGTAGAGCAACGATTTCAAAGCAGTGGCTTCAAATGTGTCTAAGGAACTCAAAGAGGAAACACACAAATCTCTACATGTTGACCACAAGAACATACACAAGCAGTTGAATAAAATAGCAATTCAAGACAAGGAAATAGAGTTCAGTAAATAGAGAAATACTTTCAAGAAAAGCAAAAATAAATAAAACTGGAAATAAGGAACTTAGGGTGTTAAATAAAAATAAGAAAATATCACCAATTGTGTGGATGAAGTGGGAGGAGGAACATCAGATCTCAAAGATGAGATTGAGAAAATGGATTGATCACTCAGTGAAGGAAAATATTAGAAGTATAAACACCCAGGAATAGATCACACAGGAAGTGTCCAGCCCTGTAAAAAGACAAAACTCACAAATTATAGCTTTACAAAAAGGAGAAAAAGAAACTCAGGTCAAAGATATATAAAATATTTCCAACAAAATCATGTAAGTAATTTCCCCAAATCTAAGAAAAGTGATGTATCTTAAGGTATATTAGGCACACAGAATAAGACATAAGGTGTGAAAAGAAATTCCCCACATTGCATAATGCTGCTAAATAAACATAAAAAACAAACACTAAATGTACCTATCAGAGAAATATTGAGAGTAGTGAGAGAGAAAGACCAAGTCCCATGTAAAAATAGTTTAACCAGAGAAACACCTACTATTTCAGTTGAGACATCTAAATTAAGAAGGCCCTAGACTGATGTTCTGATCGAAGTTCAAACTGACAGCAGATGCCAGTCTTACTACTATATTTACCAAAACTATCAGTCATAATCAAAGTATAAAGGATAATATTTCCATGATTAAAACCAGTAAGGAGTTTGTGTACACAAAGCCAGGCTCTACAGGGACTGTAGAAGAAATACTTCGGTCTGAAAAGAAAATTGAATATATGAAAGAGAATACATGGAAATTTGGTATATTCTTAAGTGGTTATACATCTGCAAGACTTTAGCCTGATAATTGGAAAAAGAAGAAAGGTAATATACGGGTGTTTTATTGTTATTGCTGTTTTATTTTTTGCTATTGTAGCTAAGATGTAGCTTAGAAACTCAAAATCTTACCAATTTGTTTAAAGTTGTTTTTCTTCCTTTACTCTTGAGAATTTTAGGTATATGTTCACCAAAATAAGATCATATCCTTTCTTGCCTCCAGTTAAGTCATGTCCCCTTCAATATGCCTCCATCCCCACTTTATAGGGTTTTTAAATTCTATTTATATACTCTACTAAATCCAATTCGTTGAGCCCATATTTGTATGTGTATGGGTTCAGCCACTAGAGCATGAGAAATCTACTAGTGGCCATATACTCAACTAAGGACATTTTCTCGTCCCCCAGAAATCATCAAATGTCAATAGTTCCTCACTAAGGAATAGACTCTGAAGATTATTTCCCTACCTATGGCAGCATTTCACAGGCTTGATTTTTGCAAAACTAGTGCGTAGGTCATGCGACTGTTGGGAGTTCAGGAGTATGAGGGTCATGTCATAACGAGACGACAGCAGTGAGCCCTGCCTTCTGGTTCATAAATTCTTTATGCCTCTTGTTCCACGTTGTTCCTGAGCTCTGAGTAGGGCAGGGTAAATACACATGCCTATTTCTGTCTCCTTTTCTCTGCACAATAGCGAGTTGTACATTTCAACTATGACCACACACAATGCAGGATGAAGATTATCCTGTGAAGGTGGAAACCAGCGCAGCTCTATGAGCGTGAGTATAAATACTTAAAATGTCTTTGATGACATAAACACTTAGCAATTTGACATTGTGTAAACACGTGGGTGTTTTATGCTGCGCAACTACAGCACAGAGACTGGCACATTGCAGTTTATTTTTAGTTCCTGTTCTCTGTTCTCTATCATAGCACATTATAGTCCTACTAGCTAAGCTTCATAAGAGAGATTTCATTACTGTGAACGTCATCCTTTACGCAGTTGGAGTTTTCCTGTCCTAAATACAATACAATCTATCATGAACAGTCAGTTTTATATCCTTAGACCATTTTAATTTTCACTTTATCCCATTTCAAAGGAATGAAGCGAAACATAGTAAGCCTAAGCTGTTTGTTTGTTTCTGATCAAGAGAATGTTGTTGGAAGTATTATTTTAAGGTGTGTTACTTTTCTTTATGTTGCTTTTGTTTAACTCTGTAAAGTTGTCATACTTTGCCTGTCTCCAACTCCTGGTGAGCTAATAAAGATCTGAAAGACCAATAACGAGGCAGGAGAAAGAATAGGCTGGGCTAGGAAGCAGAGAGAATGTATGAAAGTAGAGAAGAGTGAGAAAAGGATTGGAGTAATAGCCCGAGAAGGAGGAGAACATCAGAACCCAGCCACCCAGCTACACAGCAATCCACGGAGTAAAGCTTAAAGACGTAAGAGAATGGGAAAACACAGAGGGCAAAGGGTAGATGGGATAATATAAGTTAAGAAAAGCAGGCAAGAAACGAGCCAAGCTCATGCTGACATATATAAATAAGAATAAGACTCTGTGTGTGGTTCATTTGGGATCTGGGTGGTGGGCCCCCCAAAAAAGGCCAAAGAGCATAGCGTCCCGTTACAACAGGTTGTAGGCTGGAATTCCACTAATGAGTGGAAATTGAAATTGTTTCCTTTACAAATTTGTTGGTAATGACAGAGAAAGTAGAATGCTTTATAATGGTAAGGACATGGAATAAAATATACAAAGTTGCTGTTATTGTTAGAATGAGAAATGCCCCTCATAAGCTTAGACATTTACAGTTGGTCTTAGTCGGTGGCACTGTTTGTGGATATTATGAAATCCTGAGGAGGTGTGACATTACAGAAGGAAGTCTGTCTTTAAAAGAGCTATTTGAGCATTTGGAGTCCTGACTAACCGACAGTAGCCTCTATCTTCTTTTCTATCGAAGATAGGTTCTCTCTGCTTTCTGCTCTAGTTGTTGCCATGAATCCTCCAGCATTATGAAATCCCTCCTGAGTCCTAAGCCTAAATAAGTGTTTTTTTTATTTCTCTAAACTGCCTTGTTTGTGGTTTTCGTGACACCAGAAAATAATGATACATTGTGTGTGTGTGCACGTGTGTGTGTGTGTGTGAGAGAGAGAGAGACAGAGACAGAGACAGAGATAAAGACACAAAGAGATTCTTTACAGTCTTTACAGTTTAGGATAAATTTTAAACATATTCATTCACCAGTGAGTTGAACATCCCTGGTAAATTTTTGGAGTAACATTAGAGTTCCTGGAAAGAAAAATATTTAAGTGGTTTGAAACAATTTGCAAGGTTATATAGCAAATGCAAAACCAAAGAAAAAGGCATGGTTCTGTAAGTCCATATCTGACCATAATGTCCAATATATTGGTTACATTAAATACTTTTGAGTTAAAAATTTAGGAAGCCAACCGAACAATGTGTAGAAATGGGAAATTTGGAAACACTGAATCCTAAATAGTATGTCTTCATCAAATCCTTCCCCCAAAGGCTCAGGAAGCTTTATGAAAGATTGTGAGAACCAGATAGGATGAATAACACCAAGGAAACACTGTCATCCACACAGTAGCATGCATGTACATGTGAATTCTCAGAGACTGTGTAGCACTCAAGGGGCCCTGCCCAGGGGAAAACCAGTATGGATCCCAGAACTGAGTGGAAGAAGTGAGCACATCCCTTGCAACTAATCAAGAACTTGACTACAATTGCCATCCTCTAACAAACACAAAATTAGTTTTCTCCAGTGTAGTATTGTGGGATATATTAACCAATTTAAGTATAAGAACCATGCCCAGAAGTGCATGAACTCTATAGTAATTTTGTAGACATTTTGTCTCATTTTTCTATGTTTGGGCATATTTTATCTTTTATCATTTTTCTTGTATGTTAGTTTCCAATGTTGTGTTTTATGGGTGTGAGCATTTGTGTGTTTCTTGTTCTTTTTTCTTCTTTTTATTGAAAGACTAGCTCATATTTTTTTCTTTTTAATAAAATAAAATACAATGAGAGAAATCAAAACTAACATACTAGAATTGAATGAAATAAACAGAAGGAAAAGAGCCAAGAGAAGGTAGAAAAAAAAAGACCCACTTATCTGCACACATAGGAATCTCATAAAAGTACTAATTTTGAAGCCATAATATATATGGGAAGTAAAATCTTTGCACTTCATCTTCTTCAGGGTTCTTTAAACACCAAGATGAGGAATTTGATAAAGACATCCCATTTATGGCCGAATGTTTCCAAATATTTCACCCTTAGCATTATATCTTGCTAAGGAGTCCCTGTTCTTATTCTTATTTACCTTAAAAAATCTTTATCATGGATTTTTTCTTTTGTTGCTTGTGTCTTTTCCTGTTTTTATAAAGAGAGAAAGTCATAGAGTTATGTTGTTGGAGAAGTAGGGATAATGACATTAGAGGTGTCCAAGGATGAGAAAAGGTGTTCAGAATGCATTGTATGATTTTCTCAATAAAAATAGCCATGAAAAATGATAATAATACTTCAGTAAAATAGTAGTAATCTATGGAATTTCCAGATAGCATTGATATCTTTGCATATTGTGAAGGTAAACTTAATTCACCTATGGAAAAAAATTTTACTATTTATTGTCATACTAGGTAAGAATATGAGAACACATACACACACATACATACACACTCATGCACACACAAATAATTTTTAATCTACATCTTTTCAATAGTAAGGATGAAAAAGTTCCCTTCCTCAAATTAACCGCTTATATCTACAGGCACACAAATAGATAATCCTACCATTAATGATGGAGAGATCTTAGTAATTAGAGACAAATACTTTATTTAGAAATTAATTTACTTAATTTACTCAAGACTATAGAAAAAAGAGTATTTTATTTAATCATTCATGGAAATATAGAAGAAATTTTCACAATATGAATAATATATTAAACTTTGTAATTTAAAGTTAAAAATATGCAGCCGGGTGGTGATGGCACACAACTTTGATCCCAACAAGAGCTAGTTCCAGGACAGGCAGCAAATCTAAAGAGAAAAACCAAAAAAAAGCAATAAAGGCAATATAATCCTATATACTCTAAATCAGAGAGAGACTCATTCAGAGACCTGCTCATGTCTACAGAGAGGAATTGAGAACTGTCTGGAATGAAAATTGAGGAAAATTTCTATGGTTATGGAATTTTTCTATATTTAATTTTTAATTTTGATTAGTGTTAGGTAGGGGCATACAATTCCAAAATCCACCTAGATAAGTATTTTAAGTTTTTGTCATATACAAATCATCCTAAAATAAGAGAGATACCAATTAGACCTTCTTGCAACATATGTTTTATGTTTGTTTTCTGAACCATCAATCAAATGATCTCATTTGTTTTAGCTTTGTTGGTCTTTGACAAACACAATTCATGACACTGACTAATGGTTGACCATTCTTGTTTGCACAGATCCTAATACAAAAAAGTAGCTATAGGATAAAATAGGATTTCACTGATATATTGTGCATTTTATATCTTTTCATAGATTAAATTTTTGTAGCCAACAGTGCTTGAATATGAAATCTTTCCTAGAAAAGATACTTATGAGTAACTATTTTTTGCAAAATAATTTTATAAGACCATGATAGATCAGCGAAACACCCAAAGTTCTCTCTTTCCCATAGTACTGCCTTTTGTTTGTTTGTTTGTTTTTGTTTTTTGAGACAGGGTTTCTCTCTGTAGCTTTGGGGCCTGTCCTGGACCAGGATGGCCTCAAACTCATAGAGATCCACCTGCCTCTGCCTCCTGAGTGCTGGGAATAAAGGCATGCCCCACCACCACCTGGCTCCAGGGTACTGTCTTTTTCCTCTGTAAAATGTAGCATAAAGGACCCTTTATTACATCTCTCTATTATTTGCATCATTGTATGCCATTGTTATAGTTATCAAGGTTTACAGAATAACAATTCACTGATTGCTTCGGTAATTACATCTTTCTCTAGCATCTGAAAAAAAAAAGAAACAAAATTTATTTTCCAACAATCACATTGGCTGCTATAATTAGTATATATAGGAACTTCCATTTCACAAATTAGAGTTAACAAGAATCTCTGTGATTGCAGAGAAAATTTTTAAATTCATCGAAAGATAATTATTAAGTGATTTTTTTCCATTCACATTCTAAAGGGTCTTCATTATGATGGTACTGATGAACAATTGTGTTCAAATAGACCTGATCATTTCCTTCATAAACTCAATTTCATCATAGTAAAGATACTGAATTGTTTTAACCAAAAAACCTAAAAATCTGCTTCATTTTTCAGTTTTAACTTTTTCTTATGTTCGTTTAACTCCAGAGATAGGTTTTATTGACTAAAAGTGCATACTGCCATGGTGACTTAACATTTGCATTTTCTTAGAGTGGACTGCAAGGAAAATCCAGTGTCCTTAGAACCTTTGAACTCCCACACTCCCATGCACATGCTCACACACAAATGTACACAAGGTACATAATTAAAAAAATATCTTAAACCTATCTATGATCTTAAATTCCATGATAAATCTACCTAATTCATTATATGTCATAATCATATGTTAGTTTCTAACAGTCATGTTCATAAAAAGAGGCTTTCTTTCAAGCTCACAACCCTAAGGAGCCATGATGAAGTTGTTCAAATCTATACAATGTTTCATTATATGTTATCCAACATAGTTAGTATATTGAAATTGAAATCTGAAAAATACATTTGTATTCATCAATTTCTGAATTATTATTTTGTCACTGTTGTGTATACTAATTCTACTTTGTGTCAAATGTTACCATCCTTATTCCTGAATTATACCATCTGTTGTTATTCTAGAATCTTAATCTTGATTTCCCAATGACAAAAGAAACATGATTTTGTGACTTTTCCACTGTTTATTTTCTAATTTCAATAGCATTTCTGCTCAAGTGTTTTTTGGTTGTTATAAAGGAATCTCAATGAATCCCTTCCCTTAAGCATTCTTAGCCATCCATTCAGCTTTAGGGACTGAAAGAATGTCTGCATGGATCTCCCTGAAGAAAAATCATTTCAGCTAATCTTTCTCCATAAAACAGATGCTGGATGAAGTTGTCAAGCAATTAATTTATGAAATTAGATAATTCCTAAGTTTAGTTTTCTTTATCATTGAGAGAGACCAGTGAGTAATGAGCATACAGGGTACATCTGCTTTGCTCGCAAGGTATGGAAAGATGTTACAACTCCTATTAGCTATGAGCAGTCTTCTTCATGAATCAACTGATTTTTTTTCCTTAGGAGATTAAGTGATGAACTCTATCTAATATATCATACTAGAAATTTCTCCTGTTCTACTGCTTGGAAACTTATGGGCTGTTTAATGGTTTTCTAAGGAACGATGATTCCCATTCTTTAAGCTCTCCAAGTTTCTGTTCACACAGACACACACACACATACACACACACACACACACACACCAAAAAAAATACCAGATCACTTCTTATTAGCTTCTTCATAATTTTCAATACTTTCTTTGATTTCCTTGCACTCTCTTCATAATCCTTTAACTCCTTGCAGGCAAGTTCAGGTTAGGGCTTCTAAAAATCTTAAAAATTATAGCCCTTGACACTCCACATTCTATGCACTTCATCATAGATAATAACAAGTTTGTAGACAGGTTTAACTGATGGATTAATATAAAAATATTTTCTATGAAAATTAATCCCTCACTCAATACTAGCTGCTTCCTTTTGTTATAACACTACCAATATAGGTCTTATTACATTACATATGATGGTCTTCGTATGTCTCTAGTATTCTAGTATCCATGATCTTCAGGAGATGTCATTTAGTTATTGCATGCCATAGGACTGGTAAAGCCTTTGTTTCTTAGATGCTTGAGCTACGTTCCATGATGATAAGATGTAGATGTTATTCCTATTTTATAATTATAAATTAAAAAAACTATCTGGAAATTTTTCAGTTATAAAGTAGTGGTGACAAATTGGTAACCAAAGCTGATCAAGTGATCAAGTTTTAGATGACTGTGCATCTGTACATATCCCATATGTTCATGTAAATATTAATTACAGAAGAATGTAATAACTATAATAATATATAATAGGTGATAAGGACAGGTATTGTTGAATGACAAACAGAAATATATGTATGAACAAAGAAGAGAAGAGGCAAAGAGAGAGAGAGGGTATCCATTACTTATATTGAGAAATAATTTGCATATAAATGAATGAAAAAACATTTTCATGAGCTCATGGGTCACAAGAAAATAAATATAAAGGTGTTAGAAACAAATTAGCTACTAAGATGATTGGCTCAATAAATAAGTAACTGGAACTCCTAATATTGGGCAGAGAATATTTGGCTTTCTACTACTTAAATGAGAAATAATGATGGGCTTTGAAAAAAGATTTTCAACTGGAAACTAGGCTCTTTTCAATTTAATCTCAAAGTAAGTTCGCAGCAATGGTTTACTAAGCTAACTTAATTTACAGAAAAGCTACTTAATTCCCCACATTGTGACATTTACCTGTCAATCAAACTAAGTATTCTGTAATAGCAGGGACTGAAAGGTGAAATAAAGTCTTACTTGTTGTGTGCACTAAAATGATAACAAGAAAATAATGGCATTATTGATCTGTTAATTTTATATTTATTGAAAATTGACAATACATACAATGCTGTGATAAGTATCTGTTAAGCACTGAATGAGAAAAAGATTTTACAGGCAGAAACACAGGATCAATAAATATATTCATAAATAACATGTGCAGTAAAATGAAGGAGTAGAGCAAAAGAACATAATAAAAATTATATCTATTACTGTAAGACGGGAGAGTGAGTGAAATTTACTTTCTGAAAGTTTGTCCTGGAAGATTTATCTCTTTTTATTTTCTAACTATTATTTTATACTTCTGTCTATGTACCTATCTATGTATGTATCTATCTATCCATCAATCAACTATTTGTTTATCTATACATCCATTTTCTGTCTAAACTTTTTGTCTTCCAAGAAACATGTATATTAAAAAATAGAAAGAGAAAAAATGTGTAAATATAAGAAAACTTGTTTGAACTATTACTGACTGAAACAAAATACCTCTAAGCAGCTTTGCATATGCCACATGATTTATAAATATGATACTTCAAATCAGTTTAAGATTTTCTTCTTCTTGTATTGGAAAACTATAGAAGCATGGTACTTGATTAATTTTTTTTCTCTATGTGGGTGTCTGTTTTTGTGTGTGTGTCTTGTTTATATATGTTTGTGTGTGTGTGTTTTCTCTCTCTCTGAAAACCATGAATATATTTAGTCCTCAGTGATGCAACAGCATTGAAAGAAGGTGGTAGTTTTAACAGGTGAATAAATGCTTAAGAAGGATTTAGGTGAACTTTACTGGAGTCTCAGAACTCAGTTAAAATGAAGAGTCTCTGGACACCATGGAGTTTCCCTGTGGTTTTCCTCTTCTCCGTGTGCTGACTTCACTTCCCATTTCCTGTCTGAGTTTTCACCATGCACCAAGGAGTGAAAACAAACGTTTTGTCTTCAAGAATTATCCAGTCTGAGATATCTTGCTATAGCACTGCAATAAAATAAGATTACTTTTAACTCATTTAGGCTATTATTAATTCTCTAATAAGCCATGTTGCAGAATCTTAGTTTAATGCCTTTCCAATGATTCTTGAGAACAAAGATTAAAAGGATCATATTATTAAATGATCTGCTTCACATCAAGGCCTGTAAAAATATTCCTCCTCTGTGGAGAATCTAATGGATGTTAAGAATTACTGCTTATTTTTTAATATTTCAGTATACTAGCAATCAAAATATTTCTTTACCCATACCATGCACAAATACAGAATATCTCTGCTATTTCTTAATTAGATCACTGTTTTTCGAGCAGAAGATAATTTGTCTTCAATATGTGTAGAAATTAAAAGAAAATATAAATCCTTATTTTTGAGGAAATCTGAATAAAAATTATAAATGCAAACATAATCTGAAGTTGCTTGGTAAACTATACATTTTCTTAGCAGAGCATAGAATATTTAACGTCTAAAATGAACACATATACCATTTCAAAAACAATAAAAAAGTAGTAAAAATGTTTAACATATATAGAAAAGAGAGTGAGAGAGGATTGAGAATAAAAGTAAGGAGAAGAATGAAGAGTAAAGATTGTATTCCTTTATTTATAAGGAAATTAAGGGCAAAATGGAAACTAAAGATAAAGGGATTTATTTGGATACAGATATTTAAATGTAATCACCAAAAAGTTTTCAGTCACATAACCTTGGTAAAGGTTAAGACAATGATCCTGTCATGAAACTTCAGGCAAATAATAGAGGAACTAATTTTTCTCAGATTATATACACAAGATGATGTGACACATATTAGGTATATGTACATTTCTTACTATTACAAACATATTTTACAGGGGCAGATCCAATACAGGAACCTCCACAGGAGCAGGCCTGAGCCAGAAACCTTTATGGGACCAGGCCCAATCCAGGGACAACTATTCTATGGGAACAGGCCTGCGCCAGCAACCTCTACTAGAGCAGGCCAGAGGCAGCAACCTCCACAGCAGCAGGGACAATGGAGAGACGACCAAGGGAACAGGCCTAAGCCAGAGATCTCTGTGGGACCGGGTATAAGTCACGGATCTCCGAAGAAGCAGGTCTGAGCCAGGGACATCTTTGGGAACAAGCCTAAACCAGCAAATTTCGCCAGAGCAGGCCTGAGCCAGTGACCACTGTGGGAGCAGACCCTAGACAATAATCTCTACAGAAGCAGGTACAAGGGGACCACCATATAGGGAGTAGGCCTGAAACCAGGAGTGAAGAACTGACCTCTGAAGTAGCAGGCCTGTGCCAGCAACCTTCGCCAGGGCAGGCTGGAGCCAGCAATTTGTGCAAGAGCAGGTCCAAGGGAGCAATTTCAGTGAGAGCAGTCCCAAGTAAGCAACTTCTGTGGGAGCAAGCTCAAACAACAGCCGGTATTGTAGAGCGACTACCAGGAGTCCTGAGCAACCTCCTGAACACAAGTGGCCTCCATTTTGACTGGAAAAGTGGCCCTGACTGTACTACAAGGGTAACCATCTGAGCCTTGGATCCACTGGCACCTGGAAGATTGAACACCAGAGAACAGCTGAAACTACATAAATCAGAGGAAAAGATGGGTAGAAAAGGTAAGAACACACTAAACACCACAAAGATGAACACAATACCAGTAAAAACTACTGACTCTACACCAGCAAGATTTGAACAAACAAATATAGATGAAGCATAAGAAAATGACCTAAAAATAACTTTAGGAGAATATTTGAAGCCCTTAAAGAGGAAATGAAAAATTCCCTCAAAGAAGCGGAGAAAAAGACAAACAAAAAATGGAAGAAATCAGCAAATCCTTTAAAGAAAACCAATGAAAAGCAATCAAACAGATGAAAGAAACTATTCAAGACTTGAAAACCAAAATAGAGACAATAAAGAAAACACAAACTGAGGAAATTATAGAAATAGAAATTGTGAGAAAATGTTCAGGAACCACAAATGTAAGCATAAAAAGCAGAATACAAGAGATGGAAGAGAGACTCTTAAGCACTGAAGATAAATTGAGAAAATATACTGCTCAGTCAAAGAAAACATTAAATCTCACAAAAGCTTAACCCAAAATATTCAGGATATGGGACAGCATGAAAAGACCAAACCTAAAACTAATAGAAGAAGGAGAAGAAGTCCAACTCAAAAGTACATCAAATATACTCAACAAAATCATAAGAAGAAATTTTTTCCCAACCTAAAGAAAGATATGCAGATACAATATTTTTACAGAATAGCGAATAGACTAGATTAAAAAAAGTTCCCTTACCACATATTAATCAAAACAATGAACATACAGAATAAAGAAAAAAAATATTTAGAGCTGTAAAGGAAAAAGGCCAATTGACATGTAAAGGCAGATTGATCAGAATTACACCTGAATTTTCAATGAAAACAATGAAAGCCAGAAGGTTCTGATCTAGCATTATGCAGACATTAAGACAGCACAGATGTCAGCACAGACTACTATACACAGGAAAACTTTTAATCACCATAGAAAGACAAAACAAGATATTCCATGACAGAACCAGATTTAACAAATACATAACCACAAACCCTGCCCTATACAAAGTACAAGAAGGAAAACTCCAACCCAAGGATCTTGGCTACATCCGCAAAAACAGGGAAAATAGTTGATCTGATAGCAACAAATCCCAAAGGGAAAATAAACACACAATAATATCACCAACAAGAAAAACTAAAATAACAGGAACTAGCAATAACTGGTTATTAATATCCTTAGTATAAATGGTCTCAATTCACCTATAAAAAGACACAGATAACAGACTGGATACAAAAAGAGAATCCATCTTTATGCTGCACACAAAAAATACATCTAAACCTTAGAGACAGACATCTTAGAGTAAAGGGTTAGGGAAATTTTTTTTTCATTATATTTTGATTTTATTTTTAATTTTTTTTATTAAAATTTCCACCTCCTCCCCTCTTCCCATTTCCCTCCCCCTCTCCCCATTCCCCATCCCCATCCCTCTCCAGTCCAAAGAGCAGTCAGGGTTCCCTGCCCTGTGGGAAATCCAAGGTCCTCTCCCCTCCATCCAGGTCTAGGAAGGTGAGCATCCAAACAGAC
>LOEQ01007471.1:79321-91518 GCA_001685075.1 Bramus lutescens | reverse complement strand
GTTTCTTTAGTAACCAATGAAAGTAACACATAGACAGATGACCCTCCTACATCATTGTTTTGTGAAACACTTAACCATCTGTGGAATTAAACAAATGGTTGTTCTTTAAAAACTATTAATTGTGAACCGCAAGGAGGTGGCACATGCCTTCAATCCCAGCAGTTGTGAGGCATAGGCAGGAGGATCTCTGTGAGTTCTAGGGCAGTCTTGTCTACAAAGTGAGTTCCAGGACAGCCAGGATGGTTACTCAGAAAAACTATGTCTTTAAGTAAACAAAATAAAACAAAACAAAGAAAAACTGTTGATTGTGAATATAATATTAATTGTGAAAATGTGAAATTTTTTCACAACATTAATTGTGAAATACTAATTTTAAGGGGTTGAAAAAATAAAATAACTTCATTATTGTGTCTTTGTTTTATTTTTATTTACCTATTTTGCTTTTAGTCAGCTAGAAGAGAAATATTGATATGTCCAACTATTCATACATGTATTCAATCATTCCATTTAGTATGTTCTACTTAGCTTTGGCATTGTCAGAGAATAAACTCTTGGCTCTATTTCTCTTTCAAACAAGAGGGAGAAAAAATTCAAGAGATTTCCCAATGGAGTGTTGAGTGGCTCATAGTAAGAAACAATAAACCTGTGGTGATAATATATAAAGGCTGGAGAAAAAAAATTGTATCGATTGACAACCCCATAAGTGAACTGAAAACCTGATTCAGAGAAACCATAAAGCTTCTGCTCAATTTTCAATCTTCCACAATTTTCCTCAACTATGAAACTGTTTTAAATTCTAAAAGGGAATATTTTATATCAAATTATTACAAATCAAAATTATTTTAAATATACTACTGTGTATAAATATAAATATAAATATACTACTGTGTACAAATAAGGTTTTTTAAACATGCAGGCATGCTATTTTATTTAGATTTTGTCTGCGGTTTTGAATTATAATAATATATCTAAGTAGTGATAAAACAATCTGAACTGACAAAGCCTAAAATGTTTTCACCTGCACATTTCAAATAATTTCTCTCAAATACTGTACATAAATAACATTTAGTACCACATGCTGTGAAATGACTCATCCTAAGAGACATAGGTTTAGCTACTCATCTAAGGCTTCTTATATAGTGTAAAATCTACTGGGCTCACTTCAAACACTGTCATTTACTAAGTATTTCATTCTTTATTTGAAACTAATGTCAGTCAAATATTCACGTTTATATATATAAAACATACATTATGTATTCCATATAACCTCAATATTTAATAACAGTATCAATTAAAAAACTAAAATCTAGTTCTTATTTTGATAGGAATAAAATTTTTCACAAAATATTGAATTTTATGTTATTTGGATTCTATTATGAAATATCTTGTTATAAAATTCAAAGTTGGGAATGATGCTACAATAGGGTGATTTTCAATACACTTCTGGTTGCCAAAAATGTTTTGGCAATTATATCTGCATATTTTATTGGCTCACTTTCTTTCAGGGGGAAACACTTAAAAATTAAATTACTGTGAATAAAAAGCTAAGGATTTCTTCAGGTAACAGTTACTCTTTAAGTACATGAAAAATCTAGTTTTAACATGAAAACACAAGTCTTCCCTCTATTCTTATTGCTACATCAGAAGATTTTCTTTATCACATAAAATTTTCACTCACTTTGAATTTAACAGGCATGCTGTCTCCATCCGTATATTGCAAATCTCTGTTGTCAGTTACTAGTGCTTGTATTATAGTCAAATGTATCTCCAAATATTTCTGGATATCCTCATTGTGTGTTCAATGGATTACTCAATTTACAAAGACCTAAAAGTCAATTCATATTTTTTTCTTTTTTGTTTTCTTCTCCAAATTTACTTTCTGTTGAAAATGGTTAATCTCACTGGATGCCAAAGTGCCAGAGATTCTAGCTTACTTCCTCTTTCATCTCTATACTGTGCTTTCCTTCCTCCACCTGGATGAAATGATTAAAGAACAAAATCTGTAAACATTCTCCCCATGTGCCTAGGCTCTTTCTACTTCAAATCACTGCACTAGCTGGCTTCATCATGACTCTATACTCCTGAATTTTATATGTGCCATTTACAGACCTTTTTATCTAAGCACATTCTCAAACCATCTATAGTCCATGACATTTATGGAATAATTTAACAAATAGGATTTAAATAATTAAGTTCTTCATTGCTCAAATGAATACAAATATTGAATCATGGAATACAAATCTTAAGGTACTTGCCATTATTCTGTAAAATACCTCAGCAGAAAACCAAATACAGCCTCAAAATCTAAGCACAATGAAGTAAGGACACATGCAAAGATCCTGATCCTTTCACAGATGCTTAGAATACTAGTATTCTTTTTTTAACCTAGAATACAGACTGGTTTCTGTTGACCTTATAACATCATCTTAAATCTTCCTAGTACCGTTCAAAAAAATCTCTGGATCAAGAAATCAAAAAAAAATACTTCCCTTATTCAATAAAAAAGCATTAAGTGGCAAAGTCTGTTTCTAAGAAATTTTAAAAAAATCTTGTAGTCATGAAAACAGTGCTTAAGTAAGAAGAAAACTTCTCAGTCTTGGTAACAAAGAAATTAAGGTTTTGGTTCATGCTAATCTTAGTCTCAACTCTGCAGTGTTTCTAGTGATAACATCTCCCAGTGTGTGCACAGCTTCTTCTCCCAGAGGAGCAGACTCCAATGAACAGTTCCTCATTTGCAGGAAATGATGGCTAGCAGTTTGGACCCAGAGGATAGTTCTCTGGAGGATCAGTACAAAGTAGAGCTTTTCTTGTTGCCTAGGGAGGAGTTGTCCCAGTGCTGGGGCAGGTACTCAGACTGCTTGTTAAAAAGCTGTATGGAGAATTGGCATGGAGATCCTGACATGATCTCTAACAGCTGACTGACCAAACAGCTTGGAAAGAAATGATAATAAATTGTGATGTCTTAAAGAATTGTTTGAAAGTCTCCAACATTTTCCTGGGAATTGAGAAAGCCAGGCCGTTTTGCAAAGGAGGGCACACACTCAGGAAAGACTACAGAAGGGCAGTTCTCTTATCTTTTTACTACAATCCGGATATTTTCAAAGACAACGATAGGGCAAAGTCGGAGTTGTAAACTGTTTGGCCAAGTTTATTCCTGACAGATATATATTTACATCTCTATATCATACTTAGCTTACAATAATAAGAGCAGAACAGAAAAGCCAGGGATCAAATTTAACCAATTTCTCTGAAAGACTGCAAAGTAATTAAGGATAGACAATAAGCAAAAGCAATCTCTGAAAAAGAGAGATGATCAGATGCTTAGTTACCAATCTACAGATTATTTGATGTATAAAAATGATCAAAGAAACTTATTCTTGGCAGGAAACCCTGACTGCTCTTTGGACTGGAGAGGGAGGGGGAGAATGGGAGGAGGGGAGGAGGTGGAAATTTTTAATAAAAAATTTAAATAAAAATAAAACAAAACAGATGAAAAAAGAAAAAGAAAAAAGGGGAAAACATTGTCCTTTATTAAAGAGCAATCACTGGGATTTCTAGACAAAGTTATGTATAATCTTACAGTTCTTTGAAATTTGCTAAATGAATAAACATCCCTCACCTAGAATGTGAGTTTCCATGAATTAACTAATAATATGAACTAATAATATTAATTCCTAGGATCATATTGCTTAATATTATCCTTAATAATCTACAATACTAAAAAGTTGTAAAGTAGGAGGGCTTCTTTTTTGTGTTGTATTTTTCTTTTTAATTTATTTTAGATATCAACCACAGTTTCCTCTCCCTCCACTTCTGTTCCCTCCTCTGATCTCCTTTCTACCTACTCCCCATCCATTCCTCCTCGGAGAGGTTAAGGCCTCCCATGGGTAGTCAAAAACCTTGTGGCATATCAGGTTGAGGCAAAACCAAGCTCCTTCCCCTGAAGCAAGGGTGAGCAAGGCATCCCACCATAGGGAATAGGATCCAAAACGTCGCTCATGCACCAGGGCAAGATCCTGGCCCCACTGTCAGGGTCCCCTCAAACAGACCAAGCTACACCATTGTCACACATATGCAGAAGGCCTAGGTAAATTCCACACAGACTCTCCAGTTGTCAATCTAGAGTCCATGAGCTCCCATGAGCTTGGGTTAGCTGTCTCTGTGGGTATTCCCATCCATGATCTTACCCCCACCCCCTTTGCAAATATAGTCTCTTCTACCTCTCCCTGACTGGACTTTCTGAACTCGGGCCAGCGCTTGGATGTGGATCTCTGTACCTGCTTCAATCTGTTACTTCGTGAAGTTTCTATGATTATTAGTGTAGTTACAAGTCTTATTTACAGGAGGTCAGTTCCCCACTATTGCTAGGAGTCTTAGCTTGGAACATTCTTGCTTGTACATTCCTGGGAATTTTCCTGGCATCAGGTTCCTCCCTAACTCCATAATGGTCCCCTCTATTAAGATACCCCTTTCATTGCTCTCCGTCTGAATCCTTCCCCTAATTGAGTCATTTCGATCCCTCATGTTCCCATTCCCTTTTCTCTCCCCTCTATCCAACTTCGTCCCCCAGTATACCTAGGGCATCCATGCTTTACTCTTAGAGTCTTCTAAAGTAAGAGTTACTGGTACCTAATGGAGTTCTCCTGATCATAAAATTATTTCAAATGAGAATGTTTGCATGGCCTACAAGAGAATCTACAACTTCCATTTTTGTAACCTAATATAATTTCTGATTACATTCTAAATATATAACTTCATATCAACAGAAAAGTATAGATCTCACCCATCATCAAAGATAGACGCTATTACAGAAAGCCACAACTGATCAAAACAGAAGAGCTGAGGTTATAGCGTCCATGCCTAATCAATACATGTACAATACTGCTATGATATTTCAGACTCCGGGAACATAGCGATTGAGAAGACAGACAGATAGATACTCATTACTAGAGGAGATGGACAGCTGCCCCTACCATTCTGCTCTGAAACAAACAAACAAACAAACAGCACCAAGTAACAAAGTAGGGGTGATGGATCTGGGTGAAGTTAGAGGTAAATACAATCAAAATACCTTATCTGAAAATATCAAATAATGAATAAAGTTATTATATTATCAAAGAGTTGAGGAATGCAAACTCAAAAAAAAGCATCAAGAAAGACTACAGGGACTGAAGAGATGATTCAGTGGCTATAAGAATTCCAGAGTAACCGATTTTAGTCCTTAGCATCCACATAAGCTGTTTTACAAACACCAATATCTCTAGGTTTAAAAGATAACTGCCTTCTCCTCTAGATTCTGTGGACATCAGCACTCACATGCATAAACACCCACACACAGACACTCAGTATATGCATTATTTAAAAAGTCAAACTACTTTTAAAAAATACATATAAAAAAGAAGTATAGCCCATACCCAGTTTTTCATTTTCATAAATGGCCAGGGAAGCCTCAGGTTAAGACATCAAAGATGTTACTGTACCTTCCAGGAAACAGGTCCCCTGCTTGTGAAACAATTGCACTGCATTAAAAGATTTGTGGAATTAAAATACAGGAGATGAACCATATTGTTGTAATACTTGGGACAAAGTAAATATAAGAGTAAATGCTGTAAAGAAAGTTGGTGAGGAGAGTCTGCTTCTGAATAATAATGGTGTTTCTGTAGATGTGACTCATCAGCACACACACACACACACACACACACACACACGCACACACAAATAGCTTTCTCCATAAAGAAAAAAATCCATTGACAATAATGAGAGATTGACATTATAAAAATTCTCTGAAACTAAGGAATTCATTAAATAAAACTGACACTTTTATGAATCTTAAAATCAAGAATTTTAAAATGTGTAAGTTTTAGGATATTTTATGGCTCTTCAAAAGTGTTATCACTCCCTATAATCTATTCTTTACACGTTCCTCTCATCACCATTCCCATTCAATTCTTCTGGGTTCTCTTTTAACCCTTTGTTCAATCATACTCTATTCTTCCTTGGAAGTTTCTCTCCTTTTTTGTCAATTACTAGCTTCCTAAACTTTGTAGGCATTCTGAATGAAACATATATCTCTAAAGCTTAAAATCTAATATCCACATATAAAAGAAAACATATACATCTAATATTTATGCCTGATTATTTCATCTCTGTCTCTTTCTTTCCCTTCCTTTTTTTTCCATTCTCCTTCATGTCATCACAGTCATAAACCAGAGTCCATGTGAACACTAAGACAAATGACAGTGGCTTTCAAAGCAATAAAAACAGTGAGAATCAATCCCATGCTGGGACCTTGGTAGAACTTTAGCTTATAAAACGATTGTAAATACATTTATTTCACGTAAGTCATTGAGTGACTTAATATGGCTGTGTTATTATAGCAGCCAGAAAAGACTCACACACTTGCAAACTGCCATTCTACCCTAACTATACTGCCAGTCTTACTTCCATAGATAAATATATTCCCAAGATTCAGTGCGATGGGAATGCTCAGATCTTCATGTGATTCTGCAGGACCAAGAAAGCACTTCTGTTACTCTCAAATGAAAGCGTTATCATCACAGGACCCCTAAGCTGGAAGCATAATTTATGCTTTCTTAACCTGACTGTCTTGTGTGCAAAACATTTCTAGTTGTACTTAATCTCCCTGACTTCTTAGTTCTCTTCTATTCCCTTATTCATTTGCTTATAATTTCTAGACTCCTGGAGAGATGCTCCAGTGTTAAGATCATGGTGTAATGAACAGCACACGTGCAAAGTGAAAACAGCAGCAAAGGAGTGGACACAGGGCTTGGCAAGGAAACGGGGTTGATTAAGCCAGATATCCTTCCACTCAGACTATCTTTCAGTCGGTGATTAAATGGTAATTAGGAAAGTCACTTACTTTTCTGAACTTTGTTCTCATCTTTATTTTTGTAGATTTTTTTCTCGTTTCTTCCTAATTGTTTAAAAGGGAGATAGAGAGCAAATAATTTGGGTGGGTAGGAAATTTGGAATCTGTTGAAGGAGTTGTGCGGTGTAAAACATGATCAGAAATATTCTATGAAAAAGCAATTTAACAAAAATAAGACAAAACGGGTCAACCATAACTACATTTCATGCATTGTGTAACTAAAGACATTATCATAAAGTATAGCAATGACGTGCTCAGACATAGTTATTAGTATGCTAGGATTAGGATTGAGGGAGGTAAAAGTGGAAAAACTTATAATCTTGCTATCAGATTGCTGTCATAAATTATTTCTCAAACAATTATATGAAATAAATTAGATGGCAGTTGCAATCTACAATATCTAAAACCTGATTTTATATGCTTTTCTTTTCTTTTTTTTTTGTTTTTTTTTTTTAAGACAGAGTTTCTCTTTGTAGTTTTGGTGCCTGTCCTGGAACTAGCTCTCGTAGACCAGGCTGGCTTTGAACTCACAGAGGTCCGCCCGCCTTTGCTTACCAAGTGCCCCAGTTAGAGGCGTACAGTACCACTGTCCATCTTGGTTCTGTATACTTTAAAATAAATTTAAATGTCTGCTTTATGTAAGTTGTAGAAAACCCAATTTCCAAAATACAATTTTTAATTATTTTTCTAAATTTGAATATTATTTTTACTATACAACTTTAGGTGAACCAGTTGAGATTTTTTCAATCAATTTAATCATACTTCATACACATACTTCATACATACTTCATACACATACCTTTGATAGTGTTTCATTCTTCCTGTACTTCAAGAAAAAAGCACCATTTAATACTAAATTTCATAACAATCTTATGTGCTGTTGCTGTAACAAATCCCAATGTTTTATAATTTACTTCAGAGGAAAGAAATATTTGATAGTTAAAATACATCTCATGCAAGGTGTATTAAAATGCATTTAATGTATACTTGCCTTGAACTTTATGAATTTTACATCAAATACATATAAATCCTAGACTTTGCTCATGCTTTTTATAATTTCATTCTATCAAAATAGTTTCTAAGAGCTTCTTATGAAACCTGTGCAATTTATGACAATTTTCTTTGACTCACTAGCAATAGCAATTATTCCTTTAGGTTTAGAAAACTCCTTGCTCATTTAATAGTAATTGCAGGAAGAGATTATGAATTTGAAACCACTTCTTTTCTTGCCTAATGCAATTTTGAAATTATAAACATAGAAATAGAAGAAAGCAAGCAGAAATTCATAATAAATATGCATGAATATGCATTTAAAAATTTATGTTATACTTCAGCATGCTGCTTGTATTCAAACTCCACTTTCACATTCTCAAACTTATTGATTCAGAATTTCATTAGAAGGTTAAAGTTCTGGCACTATTCTTAGCTCTAAACAAACAACTTTAATTTTTCCATATATCATTTGTCTTTACAAAGGCTTTCCAGAAGCCTACCTACCTATTTTTTTTACTGTAATTCAGCTATTCCTATACTCATCTCAACCAGCATAACCTTAAAGTTTTCCCCTCTGACTCTAAGAAAGTTGCTTACTTTCAAAGCCATGTCAGAATCTTTTAACGACTATAACTCACAGTAGATATGGTTCGTTTGTATCCTCTGAATAATAATGTTCTTTTTAATCCTCATTTTAAATATAATTGTTAAGTAATAACCCAGCAATGTCTGAATTTCATTTGCATATGCTTCTCTTTTTAATGTACTTTGATTGTATGACTTCATTATGGTGACCTTATTTTTTAAATGGTTCTCATTCTTCTAAGTTGAGTCCATTTATAAGCTGAGGCCTTTGGATAATTTGTTAATTCTAAATATATTGATGCCTACCAATACAGAAAAATGAAGAGTCCTTGAAGTAGTCAATTCTCTCCCAGTTTGACTTTTTTTCTGTTAATTCTATTGGTTGCTACTCATTAATTATAGGGGCATTTGTTAAATGCCCACCATAGGAAAGGGAATGAATTAGGATATAGATCTCTTTAACTACTCTCAGGAAAATGAACTATACATATAAATATATTGAGATATAAACCCAGGCCAGAGAAAGACTGTGTTTTAGTAACTCAAACGAGAGGGAAATGTGCTTTGAACAGAAATCAAAAAGGACTTTTTTGGTTTTTTTTTGTTATTCATTTTCAATAAGAGGTTATTCATAACCTGATTCTAAGTAGGGATAGCATTCAAGATGAAGTTTCTAGGTCAGGAATCAGGAAGCATTCTGGATTTGAAATTTCAAAGTTCCTCATCACAACAATTAAGTTTTAATATACTTATCCATTGTCTTAGTGTTTCTATTGCTGTAATGAAACACCATGACCAAAGCAACTTGGGGCATAGAGGACTCATTTGGCTTACTCCATCACCGAAGGAAGTCACGACAGTCATTCAAAAAGGGAGGTGGGAGACGCCATGGAGGTGTGTAACGTGCATAGAATCTAGGACTACCAGCTCAGTACTGGCCCTGCCCATAGTGGACTTGGTCATCCCCCATTGACCCCCAATTAAGAAAATGCCTTACAGCAGGATCTTCTCAACTGAAGCTCCCTTCTGTCTGATGACTCCAGCTTGTGTCAAAGTTGACATAAAACTAGCCAGAACACCCCTCAAGTCTTATATGTTTTTTTGTTGTTGTTGTTGTTGTTGTTTTGTTCTTTTTTTGCCATAGGTAGCAAGGAAAAAGGCTTTGATTACCATTTTCTATAACACCTTATCCCCCTTTTCTCACCATGGAGCATTTCTACTTGTCTTCATTCAAGATTCCTTCAGGTGATATATTCAAATCTAAAGAATCATAGCTGGGAATTTCTTGTGTTTTTGTTGTTGTTGTTGTTTGTGATCTAACAAATAAAACTTACCGAAAGATCAGAGAAGCAGAGCAGCTAGCCACAAAAGTTCCTGCCTTTGTGAAGGCTTAGACCAAAGTGGCAAGATCCTGTCTCTCTGAATTCTCAGACTGAATGCTCGGAGCTCCTCTCTCCTGCTACCTTATATTCCTCTCCCCACCAATCCACTTCCTTTCCAGTCTCCACCTTCCTAGTGCTATGATTAAAGGCGTGTGACTCCCAAGTACTGGGATTAAAGGTGTGTATCACTAGAGCTTGGCGTCTGTGGCTAACTAATGGTGTAACTCTGCACTCTCATCTTCAAGCAAGCTTTATTTGTTAGACTGCAAACAAAAAATCATCACATTTTCCCTTCTTAAAAAAGGTTACAACTGATATAAGAAAAACTATATACAGCAATTGCAATAATTATATACTAATATATATGAATAATAATCACATTAACAATGTCTAGTCCATTAACATTTGACAAATTCAATGAAAATACTTTGTTATGTTAAGTATCCTATCTTGGTGAATCCAAAGTGTTGTACCTAAGTGTTTTCTATCTTACCTTGTATTACCACATTTCTATATTCCCCTTCTCTTTTTACAGTGAGATTCCTAGATCTAATCAGCTATTTTTTTGAGCATTAGCAAAAACAACTTGTGCCCAACTCATTTTAAATGATAATAAATATCCATAACACATCTTTAGGAAATGTGGGTACAGTTCTCTGGACTACTTCCTGCTAACTGAGGGCATGAGTAATCTTTGAGGGGCCATGACAAAATTCAAGATTATATTCAAGTCCTGATTAATGAATCAGTGCGAAGCTAGATCATCTCATACAGAAGCCTAGAAGACGTTCTGGATGTAAATTTCAAAGAAAATTACAACACAGACACTGAAATTTTGGATCATCTGGACCATCCACTTCCTTCAGAGATTTTCCAGGGAAGTCTTCCTCAATAAAACATTATTTTTCTTAACCCAAAATGAATAGAGATTCTTTCATTTCTTGTGAAAATAAAATAGAACCTCTTCTCCAATGTAACATGTCTTTTGACTTAGATTTTGAAATCAAGACATTTTCAAAATATGTAGGTTGGATTAATCCAACAACATTTATAATCAAATGTCTCTTAGCAGCTGTTGCTTCTTCCTCAGCAGTGAAACTATTCAAAGACAGAAAAATAGCACACAATAACCAGACTCTGTGTATTTTCTATCTTTATATGGCTTTTTTATATTACTTTATTACCTTTATAAGGACTTATTTTTTTAAACTTTTTATTGCTTTTTAGTGACTATCTGTGCCTTCTCTCTGCTCTCCCAAGCCTATGTATATTTTAAAACACACTGTAAACTATTTACAGTTATTTTTTATCTGAATGTGTTTTTACTGTTTATCTCTGTCTTTCTTTGACCACATGAGTCTTTGACAGCTAAGTGTCATGTCTAGCACCAAAGCCACTGCTTTGGTGGCTGGCTCCTCCCCGTTCCTTAGTTCCTTGTGAGTCTAGCTTCAGGAATCAAGTACTGACTGAAACAACGTTTACCGCGAAAACATTAGGAAGGTTCTGTGTCCATGCTGACACCAAATAAGTGCCACCTGCCCCTCATAAACTCCATGAAGTTGCTTGGCGACAGGGCTTCTTAAAGGAGCCACATGGTTTTTGAAGCTAATGCTGAGTCAGGAAACATCTCTTAAAGGAGTTGCGCTTCTACCTGAGATTAGAATACAGAGCCTATCCAAGAAAAAGTGGTTACTAAGAATCCGAGTTTAATTGCATTTTTGTGTGTTTAGAGTCCTTTTTTATCTTTATATTTATATTTTTTCAATTTTATTTTTTTAAAGAAAGAAAACAAACCATGTTTTTTTCATTATACACAAAAATCTGTGTTCCCACTCCCTCCCCTCCTCCCATTTCCTCCACATACTCTCCCACCCCTCACCCATCCACTCCTCAGGGAGCATAAGGGACATTGCTTTGGGGAAGGTCCAAACCCTCCCTACTATATCTAGGCTGAGCAAGATATCACCGAAAGAGGATAGGTTCCCAAAAAGTGAGTACACACAGTAGGAATAAATCCTGGTGCCACTGCCAGTGCTCCACAGTCGGCCCCACAAATGGAGCTGTCAACCACATTCGAAGGCACTAGTTTGATCCTATGATGGATCCCTCCCAGTCTGGCTGGTGTTGGTGAGCACCCACTAGCTCAGGTAGACTGTGGGTGTAACCATCATGGTCTTGAACACATTGCTCATGTTCCCTTTCCTCCCACTCCTACCCTGTGGGAAAGTCCAAGGTCCTCCCCCTTCCATCCAGGTCTAGGAATGTAAGCATCCAAACACACTAGGCTCCCACAAAGCCAGTACATGAAGCAGAATCAAAACCCAGTTCCATTGTCCTTGGCTTCTCAG